>SNQN01000998.1:3810-27593 GCA_008642245.1 Bassia scoparia
GCTCCAAAGAAGCCCGAAGGGCCACATTGAAAGTGAGTTTTGCCCCCTCAAAAAGATGAGGGGGACAAGTACGCATAGCAAAGTATAGTTTTGAAACCCCAATACACGCACGAAGAAGTAACAACTCACAATGAGGATCATGAAGCTCAGCAACCGCATCCATGAGAACAATGGTCTTTGACACTCTTTGCGAAACAAGCTCACCACAGAAGGAAGAATTCGCACTAACAGGCCCGCCCAACAATCGGACCCCATGCGAAGGCCGAGCAATATCAGAAGGGAAAACACTCATGAGTCGACTACGTGGGTCCTTAGAAGGCCAAAAGAGCTTCGTTTCCTCCACATTAACATGTAGGCCGAGACTAGGTCCCTCCGCCAAAATCAACTCCAAAACCTTCCCAACCACCAAGGTATCGCCAACAATAGTGTCATCATCCAAATACCAAGCCTACAAGCACAAGGTAAAAGAATCTCGGATTTGACACACCAAAGGATGAAGCACCAAAGCAAAAAGAAGAGGGCCAAGAGGGTCCCCTTGTTGCACTCCTTGACACGACCATAATGAATGCTCGCCATAATACAACCTGGCTGGAGAAGAACAACAGAACTCAACCCAACGCGAAAGAGCTGGACAATGTTGACGAACCTTACGCAACGTGGAAGATCGATCAACCAAGTTAAAGGCATTTTCGAAATCCACCAATAACATAGAGAGACCAACCTCAGCCTCACGAGCCTCCACTAGACGATTTACAACATGAATAATAGCCTCGCCACCTATAGGGATCCTTAACACCAAACTGAAGATCTCCTAGATAGTTTCTCAAACGTGGACCGACCAGAGCAGCTCTAATTTTGGAAACAAGGCGCCTCCAAATAGTACCCACAACAGTAGGCCAAATACCCCCACCAGGTTTAGCAAGTGGTGTAAGAAGAGCACTAGCAATATATTCTCCCAACACAGGAGGACATTTCCCAACGAAAAAAAGATTGGCCACTTGAGAAATACAATCCACCAAATCATCAGAAACAACAACTACAACGCCACTCAAGCAATCCAAAAGATGTTGAGCACGCAGACCATCTCGCCCACATGAGGTACCCCGCGAAAAACCCTTAATCTGCTCCAAAACAATAGCAGAAGTAGCAATAAGGTGATAATCGACGGGATCATCCGATAAGGAAGGGACCGGACAAGAAGGGTGTTTAGCTTGTAAAGTCGCAAGAGTAGCATCATTATAAGAGGCAAGACCCGAAGACGAAAGAACTCGAACAACAGCAGTGTAATGCCCATCAGAAATCTTCCTCTTACATTGCTTAATATTACGCTCTAACAAAGCCTGATCCGCATCAGCATCCAATAGGGGTGGGGACACACTGTCCAATGCATCCTGCACAAGCTGCTCAGAACCACCAGTCTCACCCCAAGTACGAATAGCCGAGGCGATACTCTCTTCCTGTTTATGTCGTTGAATAGCTGACGAACACTCACGACTACTCCTCGGCGAAAAGGCACGAAGGATACAGAGAGGCAACACAAGCAGTTGGACCTAGAGAGATATGTCATTAGGCTTGGCAATTACCTTCTCGAATGCCTCTTTAAAAACTCGAGAAAAACCCAAACGACACTTGGAAGGGATGGATTTCACCGTACATAATCTCTTAGAGAGCAGATTATCAAGAAGAGAAACATTAAAAGAATGATTCTCATGAGAAACATTGGGGAAAGCATCGGACACCACCACCGAGGGATCCTACAGTTTAGAAAAACCNGGGAAAGCATCGGACACCACCACCGAGGGATCCTACAGTTTAGAAAAACCGTAAAGAATAAAATGAACAACCCCATCACCAGAATTAGGTGGTGCCACAAAAATAGAACGACCATGGTGACACTTTGAACGGAGTGTATGTGTCTTAAAGCACTCTCCACAAAGCCAAATATCCATACGCCGAAAGGTCGTTTCAACTGTCGTGAAAATGGACAGGTTAGAAGAAAGAATATTACTAGTCACATTCTTCGCACCCTCGTAGAAATGTCGATCACGAAGATTAGTGATCAAGGAACCCCTTGTGAGCCCCCTACCTCCACCATCATGGCAACCACTATGCCCAACGAGCGGACAATTAAAGCGGGCAATCAGAGGCATGAACAAACTTCCCAAAAAATGCAGCAACAAACCAGTAAAGGCAGCCCCAAAAAGGCCCCAAAACAGACAACAAACACCCATATGAACGCCCCAAACGGACCAAAAAAAAAGCGCCAGAAGTAGGCCATAACCCGCCTGAACGAAATTGAGAAAAAACGTCTGAAAAGCACCGTGAAGTCGCCTGGAAAAACACCTAAAACCTGCCCTAAAACAACCCAAAAGTCTAGGAAAAGAGACGCCCTAAAGTCCAACAAAAGGTACACAACAAACAAGTCGAGAAACAAACGAGCAATCACCCACAACAAAGCCAAAATGCGCAGCAGCCGAGAATACCTAGTTGACGTTCGAAACCCAACCGGAAATAGCCAGACGAAGACCCTCCAATTGATCAAACAAACGCGCCTGATATCACCAAGGAACCGACCCACAATTGCGTCGGGGAAGACACCTAAAGTCGAATATGCTGCCTTCAACCAAGCTGAATCGCTGCCCAAAACACCGCACCTAACGCCGCCCAAACCAGTCGAGAGACCCCCTAGAGCCGCCGCCAGAAACTCGCCTAAGTTATTGCCCAAAAATTGTCGTGGAAGAAGCCGTGGAATGGTCGTGGAAACCTATTGCCTCACACTCTCTCTCTCTCTAAAAAAATTTTCGAAATTATTATTATTATTATTACCATCATTATTATTAAGGCTTAGTTTAAATATAGATATGGTTCAATAAAAAGATGGTATAATTGTTCATGCACAACTAGTAGTCAAGGGTCAATATAATTATATCTTTGTGTTATCAACCAAGTGTTGATTGGGATTATTTGGTTGGCTTATAGGAGGAATATCCGATTCAGGATTAGGATTGCCACCAAATTGCATAGAAATCTTACCTATGCCTATTCTGGTGGTATAGAATTTTTGTCTGACTTAATAAGTATTGACTTACGAGACCTTGACTCATCTTGGGATGCGAATTGTTGGTAAATTCAATGCGCCAAATTGATTAGTGAAGCCAAAAAAGTTCGTTGATAGGACCAGACAAGGTTTAGAGTAACTGACCGAAAGAGAAAGCCAAGAAACCAGGTTGAAGATCATACTGCTGTGCAACTTAAAGAAGTGTAGTAAAGCTAGGTTTATTCCATTGTTCATTGTGTTAGCCTTCAAGAAACTTAAAGTGATGCAATGAAGGATGGAACATTTCAGTAGTGAATGAATTTCCCGACATCTTTCCAGAAACGAGATTCCTGGAATGCACCTAATCAGAGACGTTGATCACCATCGACTTAATTCATCTACAAAAAACGCCCTAAAGATACCGGTTAAAAAATCGCCAAAGAGACCGCAAACAACCGGCCTATGGTGAGAGCTCTTAGGTAAAGAGACTGGTTATTTTACGGTTTCATAAGTTCACTCAAAAAGACCTGTGCTAAGATAAAACCGGTCTCGTTTGAATATAACGAAAGAACCGGTTTCTGGACACATACACAGTCTCTTTGATGTTACCTAAGGAGACCAAATCTGACACAAACCGGTCTCTTTTTTATATATTTTGAATTAAAAAAAAACCGCAGCCCCACTTGCATCTGCATTATGCAAGCTGGCCATTATTCTTATTATTCAATAAAAACGACCAATAAATACACTATATAATTTATTACACATTACGAAGTCAGGAAAAATACATTGAAGTATTACCACATTCTAAAATATACTATATATACAATTTCAAAAATTACAAAATACCACTACATTCCGATTAAATTTGTTCTTCACTTTTAGATGTTTAACCTGTAAAAACAAATTCAGAAAATATAGTGAACAATACAAATTCAAAAATGTTAACCTGAAAACTTATTGATTTGTTTATGCAGAAATGAGAAAAATAAGAAAACTTTGGAAAAACACAGGTGCATTTTTTCATCGAGAAGAAAGAATAAATCGAAAAAAATCTGAAAATATTAGGAAAACCAAAATCTAGAAGAAAAAACAGAAAAATTCTAGAAGAAAAATAACCTAGAAATAAAAAGAAAAAACAATCGAAAAAAATCGAAAAAAACTTGAATCAGAAGAAAAAATCAAGGGAAAAAAAATAACCTAAAATAAAAAGAAGAAAAAATCGAAAAAACTTGAATCAGAAAGAAAAGATCAGGAAAAAAAATCGAAAAAACTTGAATCAAAATAAAAAACGAGAAAAAAATAATTTCAAAAACGACATTTTTTCATTCTAGATTGGTATGCTGAATTCGGTTAAAAAGAAAACGAAAACAACCTAGAAATAAAAACGTAAACCAAAATCTAAAAGAAAAAAAAACAATCAGGCACATGTGTTTTCATCGAAAAAAAACAATCGAAAAAAGAAATTGAAGCCAAATAAACACAGAAATAAAAAACACAGAAAAAAAAACGAAAAACAAATCAGAAGAAAAATCAGGAAAAGAAAACGAAAAACAAATCTAGAAGAAAAAAATCAGTGAAAAGAAAAACAAAAACAATGTCTAGATCTAGAAAAACGAAAAAAAAACAGGAAAAATGAAAAACCAAAACCTCGCCCGCCTCACCGCCTCACCGCCTCTGCCCCCCTCGCCGCGCCTTCGCCCCGCCATCTCCCCTCGCCGCAGTCCTCAAACTACTAACATCATCGGAATCAGAAATCATCATCCTCTTCACTCTCGTCGAATACGGATTTGGCCGTCGAACGTAGGCAATTTCTGCCTTATCAAAATACTTGTTTCATTTTTAATCCACGCACAAATTAAAAAAAAAAAATACAAGAACAATATGAGAAATAGAGATAGTATCTAGAGAGGAGAATAGATAAAAGGATAGGCAGAGAGATGAGAGAGAAGACAGAAGGAGGAAATAAAGACGGGAGATGAGAAGATAGAAGAATAATTGAGGAAATAAAGAGGAGATGAGAAAGTAATATCAGGAAAAGGAAGAGGACGGTAGAAGCAAGGGGTGCGTGAAATAGAAGAGAGAGGAGCCCCAAGCGCCCCAGCCACGTACGCAATTCATTTTATTTTTAAAATAAAAAATATCAAAGAGACCGTTTTACTTGATGACCGGTTTCTTTGCTAGATGTTAAGAGATGTTTACCAAAACCTCTTTTTAGTAAAGTAAGAACCGGTTTTTAATTTAGATATCCGGTTTTCTTAATTAAGAGACCGGTTTTTTTGAAGAAACACCGTCCTTAAATATGGTCCATATCCAAATTTTTAGTATGAATGCTCGGGACGGCCTATTTCAAGCCCGTATAGGATGGCGTCCAGTAGAAATGGAAGGAATTAAGGTTCTCAATTAAGATGAGTTACTTACAGAAAGGGATATATACGACCAAGTCATCGCCAATGGGGTTGCACCAAGTATTGTTCGTTAAAAAAAGGAATGAAGTTTGAGGTGTTATAGATTATCGAGAGTAAATAATGTGACCGTTTAAAGAAAACAAGTACCCATTGCCTAAGAATCGGATGAATTTGTTTGATCCTAAAGGAGCAGGTGTCTTTCTCGAAGATTGATTGAGTTCAGATATCACCAGTTAAGAATAGCAGAAAAGGAACATCCCAAGAGTGCTTTGTAGATCGATATGGCCATTATGAATTCGCCTAAACCATTCGGTTAACTAATGCACCTGCAGTCTTCAGGATTTAATTGCATGCCGAATTTTTAGCGCATACTGTGGATAAGTTTGTGCGTTGATTTATGTGTGATGATATCTTAATTATTCAAAGACAGGAAGAGTATCATTGAGGATCAGTGAGTGCGGGGTGTACTAGTGTTTATTAGGGAACATCAATTGTTATGCACAAAGCTTTCGAAATGCCGAGTTTTGTAGGAAGAGTTAGCTTCTTAAGGTTCATGTGATTTCTAAAAAGAGTTTCTGTTATCCAGCAAAAGGTGGAAGCCAGTAAGTGAATGGCAACCCCAAGGAGTTGACCGACGTTCGGAGTTTCTAGATTGCAGGCTTATTATCGAAGATTCGTTAAAGGATTTCTCGGAGGAATGCACGCCCTATGACGAGCTTGATGAAGAAGGAATTTAGGTTACGAGTGGACCCCGGATACGTTTTGGCAGCAGAATCGTCCATCTTCAGAGACCAATATCTCGAGCTCGGTGGTCCAAATCAGCATTGTGACCTATCAAATCGAAAGCTCTCGAAGTCTAGTTTCCCAATGCAAACTGAATTGCACCAATCCGACGAAACTAAACAAAATTATGGTCAAAAGACGTGAGCATGTATCAACTTCTTTGCGTCGCTCCACTCCTAGCCTCGCTTGCCACCTTTCTAATAAACTTCCGTAGTTTTGCAAATAAGCTCCCAAATCACTCCAAATAAATGAAGCAACCTAAAAAACTTACATCAAACACTAAACATCACTAACAACATTAGTAGCAAAGAGGGCCTTAAGAAGGCCAAAAACCATTCATTTTATAGCAGAGAAATGAGAAAAACCATTTATAATGAATACAATACATCATCCTCCAACTTTCTTATTATGCTTTTAATTGATTTATGCTTTTCATTATGTTTTTCTCAATTGCTTTTATTATGTTTAATTTAATTATGCTTAAGTAGTTTCCTTTCTAGGGCAATTGAGGATCTATAACAATATAATTAGCATGTTTTGGGTTGATTCAACTTCATACTTGAAAAGTTTATCGAATTCTATTTGATTGTTTCTTCAGTTATTCAATAGTAGTGCACGACTTAATTGGCAATAATTAAATTAGTCACAATTCTAGATCTAGCATTGAAACTAATACAAAGATTTACTCAATAGTAGAACGAGACTATCCTAGGTCCGAGAGATACGGTTAGAGTAGTTCTTATGGTTCATTCGATTCGAGGAGAACTTTGATCCTGTTCGATTGTGCCTTATGTAATTGTTGATTACCCAGATTATGTTAATTGTTGTTATAGTGAACCATAGCCCTAGACTCATTATTATAGTTTATTTTTATATAATTCATTGCTTTCATTAGTAGTAGTCAATATAATCAATCAAAACTCTTTTACTAATCTAGATGCTTTTAATTAGTGAATAATTAATTGTTCTTCCTTGGATCGACTCTGTACCACTAGCTACATTAGTAGTTAATAGGTTATTTTATAGGTAGCGCGACAAGCCGTTGGTCAGTACTTAAATAATTTGTTTATGCATCGTAAACCTTACAGAACATTTGATATTTTGATTATTATGTTTGAAAAGGAATTTTACCGTTAATTTACGAATTAAGGGCATTAATGGTTCCAACTTGTCAACATGAATTTTATACTTCAGATGTTCAACACTTTGGTTTAACTATTTTCTATCTTTGATTTCCGCTTGCAAAATATTATTTTAGCCTAAACGTTAACACGTGCAAAGTGCACAGCCAATAGTTCTCCGTAGTTTCGGCCTTAATTATTTCACAGGTAAGTGAGAGGAATTATTGGAATGTACAAAGTGTATCAGTTAAAAACCAGAAATTTCTTTCATTAGAGGGCTTGTCCAATTATTAAAAGAGAAGTGACTATAGCCCCCGTGTTAACCTTACCCGACGAAACTGAGCAATATAGTGTATAGTGATGCATCAAAATTTGGTTAGGTGAAATGTGTTTAATGCAAAATAGGAAGTAATTGCTTATGCTTCAAGATAATTGAAAACCTTATGAAAGGCTGAATTATCCAAACACATGACTTAACTTATCTACAATTGTGTTTGCTTGAAATTTTGGAACATTATTTATATGGAGTAACATGTAAGGTTTTCACCGATCATAAGAGTTTAAGTACATATCACCCAAAAGGAGTTGAACATGAGCAAAGAAGATGGTTGAGTGATTAAAGATTATGACTTAGACATCCAATATCATGAGGGACAAACAAATGCTGCGATGCCTTAAGTAGAAAAAGGACGAACTCATTCGTCAAATGCAATGATCCTGCCAGATCAGTTGTGTTTTGGAGTTTCAAAAGATGAATTTTGGCGGTAATGGAAAAGCAAGAGCCTAAAGAATGTTGAGGCCTTAGCTATCAAGCCACGATTTTTGAGCGAAATTCGAGAAGGACAACCAGATGAAAATTGGAAAAAGATTCGAGGAAAAATTGAGGGGACAGTGGCGAGACGTTTTCAATAGCTGAAGATGAAGCATGCGATTTAAAGAAGATGTTGTTCCGCAAAATCGGGAAGTGACTTGAGCAGAAGTTTAATGAGAAAGCACATAACTCTTCCTATCAATGCATCCTGGAGGGATAAATGTATAAGACATGAAGGAAAACATTTTGGTGGCCAAATATGAAAAGAGAAGTTGCTGAATTTGGGCATAATGTTTGACTTGTCAAAGGTCAAAAATTGAGCATAAGAGGCCCCAAGGACAATTCAATCCTTAGCAGGCTGCCTAGTTGGAAGTGGGATTCGATTTCTATGGATTTCGTAGGAGCGTACCAAGATGAATGAAATAACACAATTGGTCATATGATCGATTGACAAAGTCTATTGCAATATTCATACCTATGAAGAACACCTGTTAATGATTCAATGGAGTCATATGTAAAGTTTGTGTTAAGTACCATGAGTTCCAAAGGATATCATTTCAAAAGAGACTCAAGGTTTCTATCCAACTTCTGGCAAAGCTTACAAGAAAGCGATGGAACCAAATTATTTGATGAGCACTGCTTTCCACCTTTGCAATTGTCAATGGACAGACGGAAAAGGACAATTCAAACCTTGGAGGACATGTCGAGGGCCTGTGTAATGGAGTATCAATGTTCTTGGAAAGATCATCTGGTTGGTAGAGTTTCTTACAACAACATACCATACGAGCATTGGATGGCACCATTTGAGTTCATATATGGAAGAAAGTTAGAAGTCCGATATTTTGAGTGATATAAGTTGAAACTATTATACTTGGGCCAAGAAATGATCGAAGAAACTGTTAAAACAGGCTGAAGATGATTCAAGGAGAAAATCAAAGCTGCAAAAATCTTGCTCAGAAAGAAGCTACGCAATTTAAAAAGGCAGGGAATGAAGAATATGAGGTGAGACAAAAGTCTTATTGAATTTCTCCAATGAAAAGGAATAATGAGTTCGGGGAGAGAGCGAAGTTAAGTCCAACAATACATTGGACCTTATGAAATCATCCAGAAAGTGGGAAGGTAGCTTACAAAGCTAGACCTCCCTAATGAGCTAAAAGGGTTCATTAATATGTTCCAGTGAGTCAAACTCCGTAATACATATCAGACATTCACACGTCTTGCAGCCCAGAAACATTAAATCGACGAAAAAAACTTGACTATGAGGAAAACCCATGAAGATTATTGATAGTAAAGTGAGAAAGCACGAGAAACAAAGATGTCAAGATATCAAAGTCCTATGGTCAAAACACAAGACAAGAAAAAAGCTACTTGGAAGCCGAAGCAAGTATTGAAGGAAAAATACCCTGAGTTTTCTCTGAGGTTAGTAGGCGAGTTACAAGGGCGTAACTCCTTTTTAAGGGGTAGAATGCGATAGAGTTTCGCGCTTTTCACTTTGGATAACTGAGTTACTTTAGGGTTGTGCATGAGTCAATTGAACTAGTTTTGAGACATTTTGTGGAAAATCTTGCTTTAAGTTTCGGGTCGGGAAAATCTTTTAAGGCATAACTATATACCCCGTATTTTAACTGCTTATTTATCAATAATAAGCATTAAACATGTCTAATATTTATTTTCTTAAATGATTTCATAAATTTACTTTCGATTATCACTTTTCTAAAATAAAAGAGTCTATTACTAAAGATGATAAATGTTAGTTGGTGTTTTACTACGTCAAACCCACAAACTACTAAATAACCAAAAAAAATAAAAATAAAAAATAATATTTTACTCATCACCGTGCTCGTAGCTCCCACACTACAACAGTCAAAAATAGTATTACTATCATCATCACTTTGCTTCCCCATTCCTACAATTTAGCTTACACCATCATCATCCACCCTTCTTCTTCATCCCTACAATTAAGCTTAACACTGACTACCCTTCTCCATTCCCACAAGTCAGCTTAACCATTAATTCAGAATAGTTTGACCTAGCATTTGTTGCTACCATTATCGTTCATCCAAAGATTATAAAGCTTCAATCAGTCAGAAATGCAGTTCACTTTGCCATATAAATAGTGAAAATTTATAGCAAATTTCACCCCATCTCAGTAAACAAATCACAAACTCCTCTTTCCCTTCATTTCCATCCTTCTTCTACTTGTTACTTCACCTCTGCTCCGCCGCGCCACCACTGTAGTGGGCTGCTGTCCGCCCCTCCCACGCCTCTCCGGACTCCGGCTCAGTCACGGCCCGCACTGCTATCGACGACAACTGGGCCTGTTGCGGCCTGACGTTCCTCCTCTGTGATTGCACGTCTGTTCGTCTACCTCTGTTTCGTTTCCCCCTGATCAGTTCGTAGCAATAGAATATTGTTAAGTTTTAGCGTTATTTTGGCTCTTCCTCACCATTACAAATGAAACTGACCATTACTCAGCAACTACTATTTTAATTCATTGTTAGTGGGCTATGACTACACACCTACTTCTAAGCTATTTCATTATCCATTTTTGTTATTAGATTAAATATAGTAGACCACTAAGCTATTTCCATTTTGTTATTATCATTAATGACTATACTATTATTCAACTATCGTTATTAAAATGTTAGTATATAAAATAAAGCAGTGATTTGGGGGTGTTACAAAGTGGTATCAGATTTTCAAGTCTTAAAAAGATCCTAATTAAAAAGTAAAAATGATGGGTAAACATAAGATGGGCATATAGGATAGAGTTTCACATTCTTTTCAAAATCGATTATATTTGCTAAAATATCTTTGTTATTTCGGAAAGAGGATTTAAATTGGATTGTTTCACCCGCACTCTCTGTCTAAGGCAAGGCTCTCCCCAACGTCGTGGGTAACTTACTTGGGAGACTTGGGTTGACGATCTGAAATCATGAATTGAGTACTCTTATTTTATTAAAAAAAATTAAAAAAAATATTGGTGCAGCCTTATAATTTTAATACTTTATATTTTTACGTCTTACATTGTTTTCGAACCCGCAATCTCTTTTACATATTCTGGGTTCTCGAACCACTTTGGCTTGCATCCTAGTGTGATAATTCTTGCTAATTTTATATATTTAACATATATTAATATTGTTCTTCCTACCTATACTACACCATTATTTTCATTACCTGTAATAAAATAGTTCATTGTACAGTTTTGATTCATCCCCTATAATAAAAGGGCGGATTACCTTTACACTTTCCACCACAAAATCTCTTATCTTATCTTTTTACTTCTCGCTCTAAAATTTTTCATCTTCTTCATCCTTCTAATACTCTACCTCCATGGCTCCCGCCGGCGACAATCAATCTCCTCCAACCTTTTCTTTTGAAGATGATTTAAGACAAATACAAATTTAATTATTCCTAATTGCGGGATTGTTTGTGTTACTTGTAGCATTAGTACTTTTTAAGTTAACACAAAAATAATCTACCACTACTTCCTCACTTATATTGTTGTTGTTGTTGTTGTTGTTGTTGTTGTTGTTGTTGTTGTTGTTGTTGTTGTTGTTGTTGTTGTTGTTGTTGTTATCATCTATGATGTTCTTATTGTCGTTTTGTTGCGTGATTTATTTTGGAAATTGGTTTAAAGTTGCTATTCGTGATTAATATGATACACGAATGGATTACGCATATGTGATTATGCCCGGTTTTGGGAAGCATTTGTTTCAATGCGACTTAGTTAATTACTACTTTTAACTTGAGTACTTCTATTTCCCGATTTAAATCATGTTAGCAGAAATTGTAGTTTTGTTAAGTAAAGACAAAAATCTATTTGAGTAGGAATTGATTGCAATTACCACGTTATTCAGGAAGACGTCTCTAAGAGCGAAAAACAAAAGAGGAAGTGGCTCCAAGATGAATTCAGTTCTCAAGCAACTGAGTGAAATAGCTGAGAACATGACCAGTTTTGCGGCAAAACAGGCGGAATGCCAAAACGAACCCCCTAATGAGCCCCCTAATGAGTCCCATATTAAGCCTAAAAAGTTTGGGGAAGTTTTCGATCAAGTAGCTGCAGCTAAACCTCCCACTTACTTTGGGAAAATAGACCCAGTGAGCCTAGAAAATTGGATTAGAGAATTCGATAAACTCTTTAATGCTATCAGATGCCACGAGGATTTAAAAATTGAMAATGYTGTGTATTACCTTAAGGATGAAGCTGATTTATGGTGGAGTCAAACGGGAGAAAAGTTAATGAATTGTCCTAACTTTGGGTGGTCAGAATTTAAGGAAGCTTTAAGAGAGAAATTTTACCCACCGTATTTGAAGAAACAAAAAGTATGGAGTTCTATTATCTTAAGATGAGGAATATGACAATAGATGAATACTACAACAAGTTTAGGGAGCTAATGAGATTTGCACCAGAACTAGTACCAACCGAAGCCATACAAGCTGATAGGGTTGAACAAGGCTTGACCATAGCCATTCAGGAAAAATGAGGAAGAATAACGTTTGAAACCTTAGATGAAGTCTATGGGAGAGTTGCCCACCTTGGAATTTAGGGAAGAGAGTTTGAAGAAAACACATTTGGAGAAAAAAGAAAGTCACATGGTTTTCATGGGAATGATAAGAGACAAAGGACTAATGGGAATTTCAATGGGAACGGGGATAATAGAGGAAAGGGAATTGGGAACCAAGGGAGTAGGGGTGGAAGTAAAAGATCTTACATTTGCGAGAGGTGTGGAAAAGACCATCCCGGGATGGATTGTCAAGGGAACTTAGTGAAGTGTCATTATTGCCAAACATTGGGTCACCGTGAGTTTGAGTGTTTCAAGAAAACCAACGATGAGCAATCGGGTAGAGTACAAGATAACAGGAACCAACCTAAACCTGCTCAAAACAACGGTTTCATTCCCAAACCTGGAACCAGCAATAATGCTGTTGCAACTACTTCCAAGGGTTGTGTGTTCGTGATGAATAGTCGCGAGGCTGCTACTACTTTTGATGTGGTAATTGGCAATTTCCTTATTTGCTCTATGCCTGTTAAAGTTTTGTTTGATTTAGGGTCATCTCACTCTTTCATTTCAAAAACTTTAGTGGAAAGTCTTAAATTAGGAA
The DNA here is from genome assembly GCA_008642245.1 of Bassia scoparia. Classification (NCBI taxonomy): domain Eukaryota; kingdom Viridiplantae; phylum Streptophyta; class Magnoliopsida; order Caryophyllales; family Amaranthaceae; genus Bassia; species Bassia scoparia. The sequence goes on from SNQN01000998.1 coordinate 17,077, forward strand.
GTCATGTTTATGTTTCCTTAGACATTGCTATGCCATCTGGTGAAATAATGAGTTGCACCAAATTGCATATAAATCTACCTATTGCCATTTCTGGGGTAGAATTTTTGTCTGACTTAATAGAGTTTGACTTACGAGACCTTGACGTCATCTTGGGGATGGTTTGGTTGGGTAAATTCAAGGCCCAAATTGATTGTGAAGCTCAAAAAGTTACGTTGATAGGACCAGACAAGGTTAGAGTAACTTACCGAAGAGAAGCCAAGAAACCAGGGTTGAAGATCATATCTGCTTTGCAACTTAAGAAGTGTGTAGCTAAGGGTTATCTGTTGTACATGTGTAGCCTTCAGGAACTAAGTGATGACAATGAAAGGGATGGGAAKGACATTCCAGTACTGAATGAATTTCCCGACATCTTCCCAGAAGAGATTCCTGGAATGCCTCCTATCAGAGACGTTGAGTTCAYCATCGACTTAATGCCCARGATGGGGCCTATTTCCAAGGCCCCATATAGGATGGCTCTAGTAGAAATGAAGGAATTGAAGTCTCAATTAGATGATTTACTGGAAAAAGGATATATATGACCAAGTTCATCGCCATGGGGTGCACCAGTACTGTTCGTAAAGAAAAAGGATGGAAGTTTGAGGTTGTGTATAGATTATCGAGAGTTAAATAATGTGACCGTTAAGAACAAGTAYCCATTGCCTAKAATCGATGATTTRTTTGATCAGCTAAAAGGAGCAGGTGTCTTTTCGAAAATTGATTTGAGGTCAGGAWATCACCAGTTMAGAATAGCAGASATGKACATTCCCAAGAGTGCTTTTAGGACTCGAWATGGCCATTATGAGTTCACCGTAATGCCATTCGGGTTAACTAATGCACCTGCAGTCTTTATGGATTTAATGCACCGAATTTTTAGGCCATACTTGGATAAGTTTGTGGCTATATTTATTGATGACATCTTAGTTTATTCAAGGGACAAGGAAGATCATAAGGATCATTTGAGGGTGGTACTAATGTTATTGAGGGAGAATCAATTGTATGCAAAGCTTTCGAAATGCAAGTTTTGGTTAGAAAAGGTAGCTTTCTTAGGTCATGTGATTTCTAAAGAAGGAGTTTCCGTTGATCCAGCAAAGGTGAAGGCAGTAAGTGAATGGCAAACCCCAAGGAATGTGACCGACGTTCGGAGTTTTCTAGGATTGGCAGGCTTATTTATTGAAGATATCGTTTAGGGGTTTCTCGAGGATTGCCGCACCTACTGACGAGCTTGATGAGAAGGATGTAGGTTGAGTGGACCAGAGTGTGAGAGGCTTTCATTTTAAGAAGAAGATTGCTATAGCTGTGTTATTACCCAGAAACTGGCAATATGGTGTATAGTGATGCATCGAAATTTGGGTTAGGGTGGTGTGTTAGGAAAATAGAAGTAATTGCTTATGCTTCAGACGTTGAAACCTTATGCAAGTGAATTATCAACAATGACTTTGGAGTTGCTGCATTGTGTTTGCTTTGAAGATTTGGAGCATTTTTATAGTGAAGTAATGTAAGGTTTTCACATCATATAGAGTTTAAGGTAATATTCGCGCCAAGGGAGTAACTGAGCAGAAGATGGTTTGGAGTTGATTAAAGATTATGACATTAGACTCCATATCATGAGGGAAAGCAATGTAGTGCCCGACGCCTTGGTAGAAGACAACTCATTCGGTCAATGCATGATCCTGTAGATCGTGTTGTGTTTGAGTATTCAAAAGATGATTTGGAAGGTAATGGAGCGGGGGCTAGGAATGTTGGTGCTTGGGTGATCAAGCATCGTTTTTGATAAAATTACGAGAAGGCAACCCGGAGATGAAAAGTTGGAAAAGATTCGATGGAAAAATTTGGGGGGACAAGTGCTGGACTTTTCTAATGAGCTGAAGATGGAAGCATGCGATTTAAAGGAGATGGTGTGTTCGCGCAAATCGGCAGTGACTTGAAGCAGAAGTTAATGGAAAAGCACACAATTCTCCTTATTCGATGCCTCTGGAGGGGATATATTGTATAAGGACATGAAGAAAACTTTTGGTGGCCAATATGAAAGAGAGGTTGCTGATTTTGTGGCTAGATGTTTGAACTTGTCAAAAGGTAACAAATTAAGCAAAGAGCCCCCAGAGTAATTCAATCTCTGAGGTTTCCTTAGTGTGGAATGGGACTCGTTTCTATGGGATTTTGTAGGAAGCATTAAGAGGACGAAGGGGGAAATAAACAATTTGGGGTTATAAGTGGATCGGTTTGCAAGTGCATATATTATACTATGAAGAACACTTTGGTCAATGGATCATTGGGAGAGATGATATATAAGTTTTGTGGTTAAAGTACCATGGAGTTCCCAAGGATAATCATTTACATAGAGGATTCAAGGTTTCTATCCAACTTCTGGCAAAGCTTACAGAAGCGATGGGAAACTTAAATTACTGATGTGCATGTTTTCCACCCTGCAATTGATGGAAGATGGAAATGATACTTCATAACTTGAGGCATGGTTAGGGTTGGTATGGACGTTCAAGGTTCTGGGAATGAATCTGGATTTTAGTCAAGAGTTTTCTTACTCAACAACAGTTACCATGCAAGCATTGGGATGGCACCATTGAGCAGTTATATGGGAAGATGGCAAGTCCAATATGTTGGAGTGAATATAAGTGGAAACTGTAATTACTTTGGGCTACTGAAATGATCGAAGAATCTGTAAAATGGTAAGAGTGATCAAGGAGAAATTAGCTGACAAGATATAAGAAGGAGCTACCGATTTAAGAGGAGGATAAGATATGAGGTAGGAGAGTAAAGTCTATTGGAAAATTTTCAATGAAAGGAATATGAAGTTCGGGAAGAGAGGTAAGGTTGAGCCCAAATACATTGGACTTATGAAATCATCCAGAAAGGGGACAAGGTAGCTTACAGCTAGACCTCCCTAATGCGCTAGAAAGAGTTCACAATGATGTTTCATGTGAGGTGACTACTGCCGAAAATACATATCAGACATTTTTCAACACGTCTTGCATCCGAGAAACTTGAATCGAGAAGAACTTGACTTATTGAGGAAAGAACGTGAAGATATTGGATAGTAAGTGAGAAGCACAAGGACAAAGATGTCAAGATTCGAAGTCTATGGTCATTCAACAGATAGAGAGGCTTGGGAGGTAGCTTACAGCTAGATCCTAATAAGCTAGAACGAGTTCACAATGTGTTCCAGGGAGTGATCGAAAATAATTCAGAACATTTCATACGTCTTGCAGCCCGAGAACATTGAAATGACGAAAACTTGATCTTATGAGGAAGACCCGTTGAAGATCATTGGATAGTAGGGAAGCACGAGGAAAAGATGTAGATAATCAAATGTCTATATCACAATCAACAAGACAAGTAAGAGCACTTGGGAAGCGAAGCAGATAGAGGAAATAAACTGAGTTGATTTCGAGGTTATAGCGAGTTATTGGTAGACCTGGCAATTTCACCATACTCCGATGGATATTGATCCATTTGATGTTCGTGGTTGAAAATCCGAAATATTTTGGATTTATAATCGGTGAGGCAAGGGTGGTGTCAGATACGGGTGAGATATCATGACCGTCATCCACCGTGCTCGTCATCATCGCTTATTTATACATTAAAAATATATATTTTATTAAAATTTCCTACTTTTCTTTTCTTTTACCCATTTATTCCTACCGACCCAACACATTAAATAATAGGTTTCTCRTTATACGTATCTTGAAACTGCTTTATTATTGTGAAATTAGAGCTTAAATCCTTAAAGAACAGTGAAAAATTGTCTAATAAAAAAATAATGCGAAATYCGTTAAACATCTGATCCACCCGATCCATCCATGATTGATGGATGGATCGGATGTGGATGATGGATGATTCGRGTGATGGATGGGTCGGGTGGAGGTCGAATGGTTCGCGGATTGAGCTCCACCCGACCCATCTCCGATCCATTGCYAGGTCTAGTTACGGGGGCGTAACTCCTTTTAAGCGGGGTAGAATGCGATAGAGTTCCGCGCTTTTTCAYTTTTGGATAACTTTGAGTCATATTAGGGTTGTGCATGAGTCAATTAGAACTATTTGAGACATTTTGTGGAAAATCTTGCTTTAAGTTTCGGGTCGAAACTTCTTTTAAGGGGGGTAAACTGTAATACCCCGTATTTTAACTAGCTTATTTATCAATAATTAAGCATTAAACATGTCTTAAATATTTATTTTCTTAAATGATTTTCATAAATTTCACTCTTGGATTATCACTTTTCTAAATAAAAGAGTCTATTATCAAAGATGGTAAATGTTATTTGGTGTTTTGACTAGGTCAAACTCACAAACTACTAAGTTAACTAGAATAAAAAAAATCACTTTGTACTATCACTGTGCTTCTCCTATCCTCCCACACTACAAGTCAAATTAGTATGCTATCATCATCACTTTTCTTCCCCATTCCTACAATTTAGCTTACACCATCATCATCACTTTTCTACCCATTCCTACAATCTAGCTTAACATACACTATCATCATCACTCTTCTTCACCATTCCTACAATTTAGATTAACAACACTACCATCATCATTTTGCTCATGCATCTCAGAATGATTAGACTATAAAATGCAAGCCTCACTCACAACTCAATCCCATGCATTCATCTCACAAACACTTACAACTCAATTACAATTTTCATTACCTTATTATTCCTTCTCTATTTTTGAGTTGTTATTTGGTTCCTTACTACATCACCCACTCATTGACGTTGCTCGACCACAAATCCCGTCCTCTTCTTGCACTCTCCTGAGTCCAGTCACGACCCGAGACGCTGCTGCTGCGGGATCCTTACTTCCCCCTTTTTGCTCGTCGAATTGCCCCCTGACTTCTTTCGTCATACTTGCAGCAAGTCGGCCTTGTTTTCTTTGACAGGTATTCTTGCCATCATCAATCACTAGTACTCACTTTGTCAAACTAACTAGTTTAATGTTGTTAGTATTTTGATCAATTAGGCGTAACATTAGTACCATTATTATTATTATTATTATTATTATTATTATTATTATTACCATCATTATTATTAAGACTTAGTTTAAATATAGATATGGTTTAATAAAAAGATGGCTAATTGTTCTCTGCAACGTCACAATATCATATGGAAGCACAACTATAGTAATGGGTCAATATATATTATAATCTTATGGTGTATCAACGCAAGTGTTTGATTGAGGCATTTGGTTGTTTTTAGGGGAATATTGGTCAGGATTAGGATTTTCAAGTTCGTCCAGCATAGGATACTATAGTGTTCTAAAAAAATGGCAGAGGATTAAGGTACGTAATATGGTTAGATACTTATATAAGAATGATTTTATATGAATGTGATATTAATGCTGTGAATAATGAAAAAATATAGTTCGTAGTACGTAGTAGATTAATATGGCATACTATTGAGTAGTTTGAACTGTGTTGTGAATCTTATCGTTTGGATTAGACTTTGTTGTAATGGTGTAATTTAAAATATGATTATGAAATGGATTGATGATGAAATAGTTTTCAAAAGGTTTATCCAAAGGTTTACAAAGGATGATTGAGCAATATCCGGCAAGCGTTGTATTTATGGATATCCCATCATAGGAGACTTGGAGTCCGGTTTTTTCAGACGTTTGTGAATTTTTTGGATCCCTATTATGCGGAGAAAAATTGATAGTACTATATATCGAATTTGTATGATCACATAGTCTTGTCCGTATAGCTGTATGCAAAGGATATTACTAGCTGGCGGTAATAGATAACTAAGCATCTAACAATTAGTGTTTGCACGGTGTGAAAATGGATTTGAAAAGATAATGAAAACTGAGATTGAATAGTTAGTTTGAGATTAGTTGGTTTTGGATTATAAAACGTTTCAACTATAGAATTCCACTACTTACACAGATGATTTGAATTTATTAATGGTTTGAAAATTTGTGTTTTGAAAACATGTTTCATAATTTAATTGTTTTTACATATCTAATAATTGAATGTACTTTAGCGATTTTCATTATTTGAGGAAAAAGAAGAAAGGGGCAAAGGGATATGGCACTAAGCTCGATATGAGTTAGGTATGATCGGGGTAGAATGGGGTATTCTTGAATGTTATGATGGAAAGATTGGCTTCCAAAGCACTAAGTGGGTTTTGTTTGAGGTGTGTTTCAACGACAGACATTTTCTTTGCTGATTTAATGGGTAGCGCAGCTCGAGATGTTTAAGTAGAGTCGTGGAACTTGACAAGGTGAACGTTTTCCCGTTCTTATTTGTCATTTGTGTGCGAAGGGTTTCAGCTCTTTTGATAGGATGCTAGAAGGAGAGGTATGATTCACAAGGGTAAAATTAGGCTTAGGGTGAAATCGATTTTCACTCTTGTTTGCCTGATGACAGCTTGTTGTTTGTGCGAGCGCATGAGGAGGAGGTTGTTCGTGTGCTGGATATTCTTTCAATTTATGAAGCTACTTCCGGACAGTAATTGAATTTGGAGAAGTCARTTGTCTTGTTTAGCCAAAATGTTGGACCAAAAAAGCARAAAATTCTTGTAGATAAGTTRAATTTTAAGGTTATKGACGAGTATGACTCTTATTTAGGTCTCCCTACTTATATTGGGCGGTCTAAGAAAGAGGTTTTCCACTCCATTCAAGATCGTGTTTGGAAAAAACTCAAAGGTGGGAAAGAAAAATTTCTTTCACAAGCAGGTCGTGAGATATTAATCAAAGCGGTTGCCCAAGCTATACCCATGTATTCGATGCAATGCTTTAAGCTTCCAAGTAGTACACTGTTTGATATTGAGAGGAAGTGTATGTTGTGCTTTTTTGGGGTCAGAAAGGTGGGGAACGGAAGATTCCTTGGGTCTCTTAGGAAAGTTTGTGTGCAACCAAGTCTAATGGTGGAATGGGATTACGGGATTTGGAATGTGTTAAACTAGCTCTCTTGGCGAAGCAAGGGTGGCGCATACTGAAGGAACAAGACTCCTGGAACAAATTGCTTGACTRATCCAATCACCTAGACCACTCTTGGAACTAATAAGTAATTCGATAAACTTAATTCTCAAAACACTCCTGAATTGATTATTAAGCAAGTGCACGAATAGATGCAAAATTCTGAATTGTATATTAAAAGTAATTGTATTTGTTGTATGTCTTAGTTTATAGCTTTTGTGACCTATTTATAGGCTTAAGGATCTGCTATAATCTAAGATATGATATATATCTAGTTAGTTATGAAATATCCAAGTTGGTTAGGATATATCTTAACAGACTGATATCACACGCCTAAGATAAGATATTTTCCTAGACTTTCCTAAAAKATATCTAACTCTAATTAAAGGAAAATAAAATTGAAAACAAATAATTAAACTAAGCCAAACCAAGTAAAACGAATCCAAGTGCATCCCAAAACTTTGGGGCTAAAAATCTAAAGAAAGCATTTAAAGATAGAGTAGGAATTAAAATTCCTAACCTAGATAGAATCTAGGGTTTCGGCCATGACTAAGTATTATCTTCAATTTGTCGATCCTCCATGCTGCCATTATCATCCAAACCAAGATATGTGACAAATTTGAATTTATTATCCTTAATTGTCTCGTCGATTTTAAGCTCAATAGGATAATCTTCSAGTATTGCCACCTTATCCTCATCAAATAGAAATCATTGGGTTTTTCGTGGGAAGAGGCAGCAGCTATCTTGGTGTTTAGAGAAGGCTAGTGGTAGCTTGGAGGAGTTTCGACAAGCTAAGGAGGCTAGGACGGTTAAGGGAGACACGAGGGAAGTAAGGTGTCATAGACAGTGTGTGCCCACAGTTGGAATACTCAAAATTAATTCGGATGCGACGACTAGTCCATAATCTTATGTGGGTGTGGGGGCTTTGGCTCGTGATTTTGAGGGTGATGTGTTGGTTGCTATGTGTGATAAAATACAGGGTRTTTGGTCAGTGGTTGAAGGGGAAGCGTTGGCTATGAGGGAGGGTTTGCGGGTGSCTATGGAGTCGGGATTTCGGAGGTTTGTGTTGGAGACGAATAGTTTGGAGCTTTTCTATGGCCTCAATAAGAAGCTCACAGGTGCAACAAGGTTAGGGCAGCTGATTGGAGATATTATTAGCTTATGCCATCAATGTCAGCATTTCGCCTTCACTTATGTTCGAAGAAATGGAAACAAGGCAGTTCATCTGCTTCCAAACACATGGTTTATGTATCGATTCTTTAATAGTATGGCTTGAGGAATATCCTCCTTTTCTTGCTGATGTAATCTTGGACGATAGTACTTAATAATATCTTTGCTTTACTTGTCAAAAAAAAAATCACACTCCTTTTACCTATTTAGTTTAGAGGAACTTTTTTAAAAATTTAGTAATAATTCTACGGAATCATGCTTTAATTGATTCTGTTTTTTTTTTTGCAAGATTTTTTGAATTATATGTAAAATTACTTGTGAAATAAATACGGTTATATATGACAATTTATTTTAATTGCAGGTTGAATGATTTATTTGATCGATTTTGTTTTTCATACAAATGAAGGGCTTTTTTGTACTTTCCAAGGGGCACACCATTGCTCCTCCGATCCATTGACTTATATAATAGAGATACTTGTGTGTGATATTATGTGCTTGTATACGATATAATGTATTTCAATATCATATATTATACTCCATATTGTGATATAATGTATTTGTGAATAATATTATGTACTTTAATATGATATAATGTACTTATGTATCATATAATACTTCATTCAATTTAATTTGTACTTCCTCCGTATGAAAAAAAGTGTTACAAACACTTGCTTTGATACRGAGGAAGTATATTGTTTACAACTATGCATGTTGAATACTCCGTAATAATTAACTATTACAGAGTAGTTAACTAATAAAATGCAAACTCTGGTCTTTTGGTAAAATACAATRGTTCCCTRTACGAGAGAATTAGAGAACAACAAAAGAGGAGTCATTTGTTGATTTGCATGTTGTTTTCATCATCATAATTCATGTGAGAACGAAGCAATAGTAGTACAACGAYCATGAAGCTAGGAGGAGAGAGACAAGAGAGGGAATGGGGAATTGTAGGAGTGGAAGGGATGAYGGTGGTTTGGGTGAAAAGGGAAAAATAATACTCCACAAAAATGGTGTAGTCATGAATATAGTAYGTGTTAGTTGTACTCGATACCATATAGATAAACATGAGGTGAAATATCACATGATTTTATTTGGTCCACAATAAATTTATTGTARATCAGGTTCATTTAAGCCTTTGTAACGTGAAAATATGAATTGAAAATCCTAATGTGTTATTGCAATTCGCAAGTTTATTGGTTAACATTGTTTCATTCGAGGATATTAGTTGTGTGTTTTTTTTTTTTTTTTTGACATTAGTAGTTGCTACAATAAGGAGATTTTATTTAGTAAAAATATGTAACCCTAAGGGCTACATATAAGAATTGAATGCATTTCTATTAGTAAAAATTATGTAAGGCAAACAAGACCAAATAACACAATAATCAATGTCATAAATGTTTGATTTAATCTTTTTCTTTCTATTTTAAGCCTCTTATTATGTACTTCGTATATCATTTTAGTGAAAATTATATATAACCCTATGCATATCATTTTTCTTAAGATAATAATTATTGAGCTTTCGAGCCGAATTTAACTTAATTTAACTCTACTCGCTAAGCTTTCAAATCGAGTTCGATTTTGAGCCGAACTTTAAACAAAGTGAGCCCGAAGGCCCTGAACTATTCGTTACATAATTTACATTACATATTTACATGTCACCCCGAGGGCCGAGGACCTAACGTCCTAACCAGAGCCATTAACAAAATTATAGAGACAGGAAATTAACTGCCTTCCCGCCTGCAAATTTTTCCAGAGTTCCAGCACTGTCCTTTCACATTTCACCATTTCCGAACTCCTCTTAAATCAAAAAACATTTTAAAAATTCTAGGGTTTTCATTCCACAACAAAATTTCTGTTCGTTGAATTTCGTTAACTTTTACACATACTTTGACAACTGAAAATCCGAAGTAAACAATAAACATTAGCAAAATCATACAGCACCAAAGCTGAAACAGCATTTCCATGTTAGTATTCCTTTTTYCTCTTGTATTTCTCTTTAAAGTCGTTAATTTTTATATATACATATATTTTCTTTTTCTGATATATTTTTGTAGTTGTTGAATTTGTGATTTTTTTTGTAATGAATTTGAAGTTTAGACTTGTGTTATGCTGAAATTAGGCTTTTGTGYATTGGTATATTCTGTTATTGGGTTGATTTCTTAATCGAGTTCGAGCTTTGAACTGTATTTACTAGTTTAAGGTTAATTGATTAGGGCAAATTTGAATTTAAATATCAAGTGAATTCCTTTGTTGATTGTTGGATTATATGTTACTGAAATACTTAATGAGTTAATTTATATCATAATTTGCTCAATTTCATCGCTTAAACATGGTATACCATTATGTTGTTACTCCAATTTCCCATAACTATTTGAATTTCAATAATA
>SNQN01000998.1:28154-55745 GCA_008642245.1 Bassia scoparia
CTCTTGTATTTCTCTTTAAAGTCGTTAATTTTTATATATACATATATTTTCTTTTTCTGATATATTTTTGTAGTTGTTGAATTTGTGATTTTTTTTGTAATGAATTTGAAGTTTAGACTTGTGTTATGCTGAAATTAGGCTTTTGTGYATTGGTATATTCTGTTATTGGGTTGATTTCTTAATCGAGTTCGAGCTTTGAACTGTATTTACTAGTTTAAGGTTAATTGATTAGGGCAAATTTGAATTTAAATATCAAGTGAATTCCTTTGTTGATTGTTGGATTATATGTTACTGAAATACTTAATGAGTTAATTTATATCATAATTTGTGCTCAATTTCATGGTAACATGGTTATACAATTATGTTGTTACTCAATTTCCATACTATTTGGAATTTACAATAATAGTTCTAACATTCGGCCACTTTTTGATTAGAAGCCAGTAATTTCTTAGATAGCGCGGCTTTGGCACACTTGTTAATGAATGTCAATTATCTTACCAGAGTTATTGGTGTGCCGATAATTTGTCATATTATTATTGTCAGGGAAGACGCAAGCGATACTTTGAGAGTGCTTGTAGCTACAGACTGCCACTTAGGGTATATGGAGAAGGATGAGCTACGGCGACACGATTCATTTGAAGCTTTTGAGGAGATATGCTCAATAGCAGAGAAAAAGAAGGTGATTCCTGCATACTTTTCCCTTTGTTCTGCTAGGGGAATGGAAGTGTCTTTTAATTCTTAATCACAAATGCTGTTTAAAATTATATACAATGATCTGGTCACCAGGTGGACTTCATACTTCTTGGTGGTGATCTCTTCCACGAGAACAAGCCGTCAAGGTCAACTTTGGTGAGGACTTTGGAGATCCTTCGTCAATACTGCCTTAATGATCAACCAGTGCAGTTCCAGGTTGTYAGTGACCAGACTTTAAACTTCCCAAACAGGTATGGTGTCCAAATTTTTTCTTCTTATTTTGTTGTTGGGATGAAATGTATGCCCTTTCATAGTTTCATTGCCTGGATGTTACACTTGATTATACTTGGCCTCTTTTCGAAATGTTGGATATACTGCTCTTAGAACAATGCCAAACATGTCTTAGAAAGATGCCAAAACTATATTTTGTGAATGTTGTTACTGYGGATGGCTGGGAGTTACGCCAGCAGTTTAAGTGCAAGAATAAACAGAATTGCYTCTTGATCAGGTAAGAAAATATTGCTTGAGATGGTTGTGAATTTTTGCTCTGATTCAAACATGAGCTACTATAAGAAAAACTATCCTACTTACCCAAGAGAGAAGTGGTGGGACTTTTCAATTTAATTTGATTGATTAGGTGTCATTTGTTATTTTTTTTTTAATTTTTGATGAAGGTCACAGTTATTGTACATTGTTAAGATAGATCGGCAAGAACATTTCAGGGATAGAATCGTAAATGAGGTTAGCTACACGAAAGTGGCGTTGCAAAAGAGTGAAGATCACGGAGAGCTCATATGAGTAATGGATTGCACTGGGAAGATCCTTGAGGTTGACTACATGAATAATCAATTTTGGTTCATACAGTCACCACTATATGAGAATAAGGTTGATTATAAAATGCTTACCATTAATTAGGACTCGTTTGGGCTCAACTCCAGGACTCTTATGATTACTCTTTATGTTAGTACAAACTTGCCATTTTTTAGAAACATTGATTCAAAAGTGTTCCAAAATGAAAGTAGTATGTCATGTGTGGTGCTCTGCATGCCACGAGTCAACCCAATAATTGGGGTGAAGGAAGGTGTGTTGAAGTTACACATGTTTACAACGAACATATGTTGTAGATCTATTGAAGTTGAGTGGGCATAGATGGCTTCCATTGGTGAACCGAGGAGCGCTTTTTGCAATTGCTTTTTTTCTTCTCCTTTTTTTTGCATTTTTTTAAATAAAAAAAATATGGTTCTGGACTTCTGTGTTGCTGAGCTCTCTGCTTGGTATCTGATTAATGATGTAATTCTTCTGATCTACAGATTTGGTCATGTGAATTATGAGGATCCTCACTACAATGTTGGCTTGCCTGTGTTCACAATTCATGGCAACCATGATGATCCTGCTGGAGTGGTATGGCCCGTAGCATGGTCTAAATTAGCTGTTTTTTTTTGTTTTGTTTTGTTTTTTTTTTTTATTGTTTATACATTCCAGATCATAGTGATTTCACTCATATGTCTTTGTATAGATATACCTGTCACAGCATTTACCTCTACTATGGAAAATTTGATCATTGTCTAGCACTTGATAGTGTCTTTACTGTCTTAGTTAACCAGCATTGTCGTCATAGTAATTGTACTTCTCATTTATTAAAAATTTGCACTAGCTTTGTGATTGGTTAATGTTAGGAATTAGAAGTACTAATCAACCACTTTATACACTGGATTTTTCCATGATTGTGGTTTGATCATATATGTGTAGACTTGCCCATTTGTCTAGGAAACTAGCCATTGAATTAATAAACTTTGTTGTGATGTTTTCTTGTGGCTGAGGGGTTGCGACGGGTAAATATTTCTCTCTGACTTCCTATATGCTGCTCTTGTCAAGCTATTAGAGGACTGTATGTTAATGTGTATTTTCTTACCCTAGTATATAATTTTTGTGTTCATTCTATATTACCAAAAGTTAATTTAGTTTTATTGCTTAACTAGATAATATCCCAAGTAATACTCGGTTAATGTAAATTATAATATAGGAAAACATAATTATCACATAGTCAAATTTTAATACAATCACAATATGATTGATTTTATATTAGCACTGCAAAAAACTTGTGTGAATTTTTCATAGGAAAATTTGATCATTATTTGCTAGTTTTAAATTTTTAATGTATTTAGTTTATTATTTAATGTTTGTTTGGGCCATAAGCCCACAACTTTATTTTTATGGTCTAATACAATCATTTATTTCAAGTTGGTATTGGTGGGAATTTTGGGAGGGAAAATCTAAAGAAGTGGTTGTTGCATTAGTATAAGTTATTAGATTAGATAGAAGTTGAATGAGGGGCAAGCTATTCTCGTGGAGCACTCTGGTTAGGTTTTTTTGTGGGCCTTTGACTTGCACTCTTGCCCCACCAAAATTTTGGCAAATTTTAGGAAGCTGATCCTTGCCTTGCAAATAACATCCTTYCATGAAATGGATGGTTGTCATGCCTGGGAATGTTTGAGATGCTTAATGTCATTGAATAATGCACATGATCTGTATAGTTTAGWTCAGTTATGAGGTTGAAAAGGTGTTTGTTTCATGTGGTTGAGGTTGTGCTGGTCAAACTGTTGTATTGAAGGTCAAAGTGCAGTACTTGCTCGATTAAAAAAGAAGCTAATAATAAAATTTAATTGGGAAATGTTTCCGCATATATGTTAGGTATGTCATATGTGGAATATGCCATATCGGAATTTCGTGTATGCTCTCCTCTAGTCCATCTTGCCCTGCTCTCTGTGTTGAAGGTCAAAGTGCAGTATTTGCTCTATTAAAGTGGATGTTTTAGCTATAACTGTACTGGCTGTTGGCAGGAGTCTAACACGTGTATTATGAAAGTCAACTTCTTTCCCAGAGTGTTGTGGTCTGAGGGTTTTTATAATTTGTTATTCACAGAGTGAAATACTATTCAATTCCAGGTTAAAGGAAAAATAACATGTAGTATGTCTTGGGAATTAAGTCAGAGTTGCCATTGATTTACAGGTCATTCTTTTAATAGCTCTTTAAATCATATTTCACATCATCTAATATAAAATTTTTGCATACAATTTTTCATGGATTTTTTTGTCACGTCATTGATTGGGGTTTTTAAAGGGAGCTTCTTTTCTGTTCTGCGGCAATCATTAAAGTTTATGCTGTTTATGAAATAGACTTGTTCTTAGAGGGATAATTCAGCGAATACTGGTGCATTCTAAATTTATGATATATTTGTCTTCTTGGCAGTGCTTTGTAGTTTGTACTATAGAGATTATGGTTGATGGTTTATATATTTATATATTTATATTATGACAGGACAATCTATCCGCTGTTGATATCCTCTCAGCTTGCAATCTTGTCAATTATTTTGGTAAAATGGATCTTGGAGGCTCTGGCGTTGGCCAGATTACAGTATACCCTATTCTTATCAGGAAGGTCAGTTTTTGATGCACTGTCARCAATCTTTCATTCATCATCTACATCTATGCAGTAAATGATTGTTTACAGTTATTTTTTAGGGTTCCACGTCTGTGGCTTTGTATGGCCTCGGAAATATTCGGGATGAAAGATTAAATAGAATGTTTCAGGTTCTCCCTCTCTCTCTCTCTCTCTCTATCAATCTATTTAACAAAACCGCTTGTTTTAAAAAGAAAGAAAGATGCACATCCAGTTTAAAAATGTTGTATACTTATCTATCTGATCAATCTCGTATCAAGTGCCCACTCAATGTGTATTGCTTTGGTTAGTTTTAAGTTAGACTCTATACTCTATATTCAGATATAACCTTGTTCAWTTATTGATCCCAGACTCCGCATGCTGTTCAATGGATGCGCCCTGAAGCACAAGAAGGATGTCAGATTTCAGATTGGTTTAATATCCTTGTTCTTCACCAGAATAGGTACCATCGTTGYCATTTCCTATCCAAAGAGACTATCTATTCACATGAATAAGTTGTTATAATGCTAATGTTGAAGAATTGTAAATCTCATTAGCCTTTGATTGATTGCAGCAGCATAGGGCTATGATAACAATATTTTTGTTTTTGCAGAATAAAAACTAATCCTAAAAATGCTATAAATGAGCATTTTTTACCGCGATTCCTAGACTTTGTGGTTTGGGGGCATGAACATGAATGCCTAATTGACCCTCAGGTGCAACTTCAGATTTCTCGTGATTTTTTAAGGTTCATCATCCAATTCTATGCCTGATGGGCTGTTGGTTTTATAGGAAATCCCAGGAATGGGTTTTCACATCACACAACCTGGTTCTTCTGTTGCAACATCGCTTATTGACGGAGAATCAAAACCAAAACATGTTCTTCTCTTAGAAATTAAGGTGGTGTTATAGATTTCCATATTCTTTGTGCAAAATTACCTTCTTTGCATTACAGCTTATTGTGCTTGTTTAGGGAAATCAATATCGACCGACCAAAATACCTCTGCAATCAGTAAGGCCTTTTGAATACACAGAGGTAATTAAATACATTTTGTTATAATGTTGAAAATTGCATAAGTTAGCCTACCTGATACTAAACATTTAATTTTCAGGTTGTGTTGAAAGATGTACCAGATATTGATCAAAGTGATCAAAATTCAATTCTTGAGCATTTGGATACTGTGGTAATTATTAATTTACATTTTTAGTCTCTCTCTCCCCCCCTCCCTCCCTCCCTCCTTCCCCCTTAAATACTGAGTTCAGTTTGTTATTATGGTTTTAGCGTAGATAATTTAGTTTAAATTGCTTAGGTCAGAAATCTGATTGAGAAGTCTAACAGAACGGCAGTCAACAAAGCAGAGGCTAAGCTTCCACTGGTTCGAATAAAGGTAGTTCCTGCTTTTATTGCAATATATTGTTATTACTGGACTTTTGATGATATTGTGTCTTGTCTCTTTCTTAAAATTATTATAAAATAATCAAACTTTAGCTTTAGGTCCCTGGGTCCAGTGATGGCTTAGCAGCTAGTTTGAATCTGTGATGCCCCAATAACTAAAAGAGCATCTTAAGACTAGAATTAATTGCGAGCAAGCTTCCACCRTGTGTTGTATGGTGTAAAACATTGGCTAATTGCGAGGGAAGGCTCCTCAACAATATGGGTAAGGGTAATTCAAAGTGTTACATTAAGAAGTTGTTTGGTATCCTAGTGGAATGGAAACAATTGAGAAATTTATGATTAGCAAAGGAAACATAATTTGTTTCCATTAATTTGATAAGGGAAACAATGGAGGGAATGTGTTACCCTTTGGAAGCAATATTTGTTATGTTAAGCTCATACCAAACATTAAGAAATGAAAGCACTAATTCTAACCCATTTCCTACATTTAAAATAAATTATACCAAACACCCCATTAGTTTACTTCCCACAATTGAGAAATTTATGATTAGCAAAGCCTGTATTTGTTGAGTGAAATTTAGTGAGTGCATCCGAGCAAATGCTCGGTTTGTAAATGAATTATTAATCTATCTATATATCTATATATCTATACTAAAGCAATCCCCACTAACATAATTTTTCCCTCCAAAATCTTATTTAATTTCCCTCCCAAACTTATTACTTTTTTATTTATATTTTTTTTACATTAATATTTATTTCATTAGCAATTTCCTAGATTACTTATTTCATTGTTGACAATTTCTAATCATATTGTTCAAATAATTTTTAACTCCATATTTTAAAACTAAATAAATTGATTTGATTTGATTTCTTTATCATTTCAAATTTTAATTAATAGTTTGGTTGTTAAGCGTGGTAAGACCCGTTCTTTTCGGGCTGAAGTAAATTGTAAATTAAATTTGAAGATTGAAGTTTGGTGAGAGGCATGAAGTTAGTAAATTGAGTGACTGAAACTCAACTCAATTAACTGAAATAGAGCTTGAGTAAGCTAAACTGAGCTAAAGTTGCTAAAATAGAAGTGAGTTGAAGCACTATGAGCTGAACTGATTGAAGTTGGATGAAGTGAGCTAAGAAATTTGACGGAACTGATAGTACCACAAATTAAGCTCTAAAGAATTGATGTAACTCATACTGTATTTCTTAATTACAAATTGACTTAAATTGAAAATCCGAGCATTCGCTCGGGTATTTATCTAGTTGACTTTTATATAAATCGAATTTTAATCTATTTAAATGTAAATATCTAAAAAATAGATTTTGTAAATTTTTAATAGTTTATAGGTTTTGATTGTGATTAATCTTTTTAATAGTTATGTATCAATTACTAAATGTTTCTACTTTATTTTATTTTCAAAGCTCATTTATTAATGTATATTCATTAATTACTTTTTACATTTTTTATACAACCATTAATTAAAGGGTGATTGGTAGRGAAATTTGGGAGGGAAAAATGGAAGGGTGGGGATTGCTTTAGTAATATTATATAGATATTTAATGATTATTATGTGCATTGAAAATTGGGAGGGAAAAATGGAAGGGTGGGTATTTTTTTAATTTTTATTTAATTTTTAAATTCTTTTTACTGACAGGTAGATTATTCAGGATTTATGACTATAAATCCCCAGCGATTCGGACAGAAATATGTTGGCAAGGTACTRTGTCTACCATTTCCTCTTCCAAATATTTGCGTACTTATTCTGCTCTAATTGACATCCCTATTATATAAAATTATCATTAGTAACTTAGCTGAGATAAGTAAGATTGTTTTTGCAATTTGTGAACACAATGATATGGTAATACATTCTCTAAAAATATGAGTTACCAAATTTTATTCTGTCCAATCTCATGGTTGTTAGTGATAGAATTCTTTGCAAGTATAGGTTGCAAATCCTCAAGATATTCTGATATTCTCAAAGGCTTCGCGAGTKAAGAATCAAACTGTCGGTAAGTTCTCGGCTCTCCTTTGTTCAGCCTTGGTAATAATTCATTTTATTATAGTTAAACTTCGCTCTAATATTACCACCTTTTCAGCTTATTGACTTATTTCCCTATGTATTACTAACTTGCCCTTACATCTTGTCCTTTTCTTTTCCCTTACTCTTTGTTTTTCTTTGATCCTTCCGCCCCACCAACTCCCCCACCCATTTTGCGACCTCAACAAGAAGTACTAAACCTCGTTTAGAAACTAGTGTCGCATCATTGGAGCCCCCCAACCAGAGAAGGACTAGATCTTATTTAGCTTTCTTTAGGAGTAAATCATTGGAGGCCCTAACCAGAGAAGGACTAGATTATTGGAGCCCCCAACAAGAGAAGAATTATTACACCAAGTTTTTGATTGATTTTTTTTCCTTTGGTCACTATGGGGAGACTAGATCTAATTTAGCTTTCTTAAGGAGGGGACTGGAATAACTTTAGTTTTCCCCTAGGGGGAGTTTGGATTATTCTAGTCTACCATTATGAACAGACTCGAATTTTCCTGTCTCTCACCTTTAGAGGTTTGGTGGTTGGAATGTAGGAATGTAGGATCACTGCTGGGTTTTTGAACTAGTGGTTAGTGGTTGCGTACTTGTGTATGGTTTAAAAGGAGAGAGATAGTGAGTGTTTAAGTCGTTGTGAGGAGTGAAAAAATTCAACTGAGGTAATGTGAGAGCTTTTTCATAAAAAATATTGTGTTCCCTTGTAGGACTATAGTGATTCTTAGTATTAAATTGAACTATGAAGATTYACAGGCTTTTTTCTGAKTGTGTCAGTGTTTGAAAAAGCACGCCTATGGTGCTGAGGCGCAAGGCGATAAGGGGTAAACGCTTAATTTGGTCTTGGCAAGGCGTTTTTTATTAGGCGCACCATAAGTACACGAGGCGCAGCTGAGGCGCACTTTGAGGTTCACATGAAGCAAATTTCAGCCAATTTTTTTTTTCCACAGTTTATATAGTGTGCCTCTTTGAAGTGAGGCACACTGAGGCGCGTCTTAGGCACTGCATAACCCTTTTGTCTTCAATGCCCCTTGAGCCTTTTTATACTCCCTCCGTCACGCAAAGATAGCAACACTTTCCTAAAATGGGTGTCACATAATAATAACAACACTTCTATTTTTTTCTATTTTGGAAAGYTTTTAATAATAAAATTACAACATTACCCTTACTAAATATTCTAAACAATAACAAATTAAAATACTTATATCCTAATTCATCTTAACCTAAACTAATTACTCCTACCAAATKTAACTTCCTCAACTCCTTTCTATCATCAAACCATTCATCTCCATAACTCCCTAACCATTCATCAAACAATTTACCCCCAAATCAATTTCACACCCTCTCTCTCTCCAAACCCTAACTCTCTTGAGCCGCCACCACCTTACTTGCACCACCCAACCGCTGCATCACAACACATCGCTGCAGCCGCCTCCCAAACACCCTCCCAAACACCGCGATCCAAGGATCGCAACCACCACTGTCTTCCCCACTCCCTTCTCTCTCTCCGATCTACCCAACCGTCGCCCCCCAACCGCCGTTGCACCACCCAACCGCTGTAGCACCTCCCAACCACCGCGATCTAAAGATCGCAACCACCACTTCTTTGTCTTCCCCACTCCCTTTTCTCTCTCTCTCTCTCTCTTCGATCTATATTACTAAAGCAATTTCCATTGTGGTTTCGAGTTGTGGAGGGGTACGTGGTGGTGGTTTCGAGTTGTGGAGGGGTTTCGAGTGGGATTGTTGGTGGCTCGCGAGCAAGGTTTCTGGTGGTGATTGAGGGTGGCTCACGAGTGGTGTGGTGCCGGTGGGTGGCGTTGTTGGGGCGGTGGCCGAGTGGTTGGGTGGTGCAGTGGCAGCGTGAGTGGTGGTGGTGTGGTGGTTTCCCTTGTTTCCTCTAAGGGTAAAATAGTCTTTTCATACACTTAATTACAATTAACCAAAGTTAAGTAACACTAATACGAGTGTTGCTATCTTTGCGTGACGGAGGGAGTACATTGGAGTGTGTAACAGATAATGTTTGCATCTAGCTAAAGACTACATGTCTTGTTATGTAGTATATAAAATCTTGCACAGTTTCAAAATATGAAAAAGAGTACATTTGACATTTCCTGACATGTTTTATATTTACTTGTAGATCATTTTTTACATTTTTTTCCTTCTTGATTACAATTTATTCCTGGGGCTGCTTTTTTTTTAAAAAAAAAGAATTTTTTTTATAAAGATTCCTAAAAAATTTCATCTTTAATATCCTCTTTTTGGCGGATCGTTTACCTCTATCTTTGCCATGTCATTATATTAAAAGACTACCCTTTTTCTCTATTTTAGGGAAAATTGACAATTCTGAAAAATTCCGACCGGAAGAATTAAATCAACAGAATATTGAGGCGTTGGTTGCTGAGAGCAATTTGGTAATGTACTTCTATGTTGAAGTCTGTCCTTGTTTTTCCTCRTGATTTTTACCACTATCACATGCTTCTCTGGTTTATGAGTCATGGGTAAGTTTGCRTAAATTTGAACGTCTATAGAACCTAATTGGGTGTGTGAATTGTATTGGTTGTTGGAGGTGGTGATTAGCTGGTTATTGATCCTACTRAAATTAGTAAATTACACTTTAATGCTTTGCAATTAGAGTATATGCACTTTACTTTTTTCTTTGCTGCTCTGTCCATCTCAAAGAAATTCTTCCACTCTCTTGGATCTCTCACATGGAATGGTATGTCCACTATAAGATAGTGCATTTTCCTTTACAATATGTTTATATAGCATCTCCTTTGTTCCTCTTTGAGTGTACGTGAAAATTTTACCTCAAGAATGTGTTGATAGGAATGGAGTTTTTGTAGCTGCATTTTCTAATAATTGTTTGTCCTATCATCTTATGCATCTGATATTGAGTGCCCATAGTTTGATTCTAACTGGTTTTGAATGAAGAACCTCCAATAATCTAAAGATGATCTTCGTCCTGCAATCCTTCATGAGTGCCCATAGTTTGGTTCTAACTGGTTTTGAACGAAGAACAAAATCTTGATGGAGTTTCCATCATTTTAGTGTGCATGTTTTTCTTCCTTYCCTATATGTCAATGCATCCTTGCGTAAAAACTCAGAAAACAGCTTGATACCATCTCATTGATATGATATTAAATGCATAACCTGCAGAAAATTAACTTAACTTTAATGATTTTCCCCCGTTTTTTATTTATGTATCTTCCTTTTATCTCTCACAGAAAATGGAGATCCTTCCTGTCAATGATCTGGATATAGCACTACATAATTTTGTCAGTAAAGATGACAAATTGGCTTTCCATGCTTGTTTGCAACACAATCTTGATGAAACTCGTGTAAGTAGTCACAAACTGCTAGCAGAAGCTATGTATGTGTATGCTCCTCATTGACAAGTGCTAATACTAAGCAATTCTCAGTTTTCCCCCTTTTCTGTTTTGTAATTCCAATACTTAAACATGATGTTATAATGTGTAAGTTTCTATTATTAATTTGTCATACATCTTTTCTGCAGAGCAAAATTGCTGAGGATTCAGACTCGGTGAAGTTTGAGGAAGAAGACTTGATTGTTAAAGTTGGAGAGTGTTTAGAGGCAAGAGACTTGACTCTTGATCTTCATGTGCATGTCTCCTTGTACCTGCAGAAAAAATTCTTACTCCAATCACTTACCCAACCCCTCTCTAACAAAAACTCACGCACTCACAAACACCCCCCCAAAAAAATCATTTATGATTCTGTCATCTGCTGSKCAAGGTGGTCAGTTACATACCAGCTGTGAAAACTGATTATTTTTTGGAAAAAATGTGCCTAATTATCTCTTTATTTATTTTCTGAAGGAACGTGTCAAAAAGAGGGCAACACAGCCAAAGGATACCTTCAGTGCTATGTCAGAGGTTGGCTCTGTTTCTGAACTGAATTGTCTGAATCCCTAAATGCTACATATTCATATTGTTTCTGAAGCCTGTTGTTATGTGTGCTTTTTCTGCACTTTATTATATTTACCTAGTGCCTTTAAAGTAAATATTCCAATTTCCATGTAATCATCAATAAAGATCTTCCTTCTTCAAAGACCTCATTCTCATGCAAAACCAAAACTTTATGAAGTTAGAATAATTATCTAGTAAGGGTATGCTCTAAAACATAGTTCTAAGAATTTTGGTTTAGAAATTGTGTGGATGTCTCACTTGACAGGATCAGAGGACCTGTAAATGTGTCTGGAGAATTGTACTGGTTGTTTATACTGCSTTGCTTGTTCCTTCTGTAGGAATTCAGGGGTAAACAAATGGCAGGATCAAAATTTGCAGCATCTTTTAGTGATGATGATGATGATGCAACCCAGTTGCCTGGGGCAAAATCTACTCGAGGTAAAAAAGCACARGGTTCCTCTCGTGATGCTCTGGAAACCGTTAAAGCTTCCACTAGAGGTAGGGGAAGGGGAAGGGGAAGAGGGAAAAATGCCACCAATATGAAGCAGACAACTCTTGATGCATCTTTGGGTTTCCGTCGTTCTCAAAGGTGCACTTTYTCCTGCTTTCTTCGCTATCATTCTTCTTGTTTGTCTCCTTGCATAGTCTTCTGTAAGTTCACRTAATGATTCAATTCTGTTTCATAGGTATCCCAGAATGGATATATTTCCGGTGAGGATAAGTTGAACTAGTATCCCTTTTCTCTGGGTGTAAGAATCACGTCTWAGAAAGTGAAGAAGGAAACAAGTGTAGGATTAAGACTAAGGAGGGTATATTAAATGACCTTTTTCTATYACTGCAAATGGAAATYAAAGTTCATTAAAATGAATAATTTAGTCAAAGAAATGCAAATATTTGAACCTTTGCCCTGAACTAAACCTTATTCCACGTTGTTTTTGAGCAGAACTGTCATGATCGGATATTAGTAGTATATGGGTAATTTAGGTAATGTGCAATAATTTAGATATTTGAATTATGTAGAAGTTTCTAAAGCTTGATAAGTGTTTGTTAGGTAGTATTATCCATAAGYAATGCTAAGTAGAGAGGGAATAGGGATATGAATGAATGATGATAAGAAGGAATCCCTTGTGGACTTAGTTGTATTATATTTTAGGGTTTATGTAATATTTCTTTCCTATCAATCCAAATCAAAATTCCTAGCTCATTTTACACCATTAATCACTACTTTAATCCTCCATCAAAGTTCATCTTTTCCAGTGTATAACAGGAACCTTATTCAACATCCCGGAATGATCACTTTTGGTTTATGTTAGCCGACCCCATGGCCGTATGGGACTAAATCTTTGATTGCTTGAACWAGAGCATTATTCCACATCCCTAGTTTCAATTTGATTATAATACAATTAGTCTATCCATAGCCCCCAATTTAATTATAACACAATGAGTTAAACCCTAACCACCCATTTAATTACTAGACAATKAGTCAAACGGTCAAACCCTTGCCTCTGATTCAATTAGTTCAATCTTCAAATCAATTTGCAAGCTCCAAAAAATGAAAAAAAGAAAAGAAAAACAAAATAATATTCAAAGATGAAAGAAAGCTTTAGAGCCTCAGCAGTTAACTTTTCGTTCTTAGTGGGAGATGCAGCTCATTTGATGAGTAGTTAGCTTTTGTCTTTGAGTTGGAAATTAAGTAGGGAATAAAGCAAGGGTGTTTGATTATGGGAAGGAGGGACTTTTGAAGTGAAAAACAAGCTGATGAACAATTAACACTTGTAAAGACCCCTTAGAGTACAAAACACCTTACGAAATATAATGTATGCAATAAGTCTACTTGTCTAAATGAAATCAATGCAAGGCTGAAGAGAACTGATTCAATTAGCAGAAACCTAAGGTTCTAAGTCATGCTCGCTCTGATTCAATTTATTTGCTACAGTTGCTTTTTTCAAATTGTGCGGACACAACTTTAAATGTTTTTATCTTAAGTTCATAGAAGTATACTATTTCCTTTTTAAAGTGACAGTGTTGTCTTCCTATTTTTAAATATGTTATTTATCTACGTAGGGAGCATAAAATACTATTTTTAAAGAGTACACACGATGTTGTTTCCTATAGAGTAATAATAATAGTCACAACTCACGAGATGAAGGTTTTTATTTATGCAATCACACTACTTCTTTTCTTAAAATAATGTTGTTTATCTAGCTCCATATGGGCGATCCACAATAGAAGCAATTCATTGTGTTAAGAAAATGATGGAGTTTTATAGGGAGAAGAAGGACCTCCATATGGTCTTTATCGATCTAGAAAAGGCTTATGACAAAGTACCAAGAGATGTACTTTGGTGGGCAATGTTGAAAAAAGGTGTATTCCTCGGAGTACATTGACCTAGTAAGGACATGTATCGGGTGTGTCAACAAATGTTAGGACTTGTGATGGATTGACAAAGGACTCCTATAACGATTGGTTTGCATCAAGGGTCGGCATTGAGCCCTTTTTTCGCATTGGTTATAGATGAAGTGACAAGGCAAATCCAAGAGGAGGTACCATGGTGTATGTTATTTGCGGATGATATTGTATTGTGGATGAAACTAGAACTGGGGTTATGCCAGTTGGAGCAATGGAGACAAAGGTTGGAATCTCGAGGATTTAAGCTAAGTCGAAG
This sequence comes from Bassia scoparia, assembly GCA_008642245.1. Lineage (NCBI taxonomy): Eukaryota > Viridiplantae > Streptophyta > Magnoliopsida > Caryophyllales > Amaranthaceae > Bassia > Bassia scoparia. The sequence goes on from SNQN01000998.1 coordinate 42,306, forward strand.
TGTTTTGGAATGTCGATTTGGGTCTCAAGTGGGGACCAATAATGGAGTGGTGAGGTTGGACGAAAGGCTTGACCATGAGTGATTGCTTTAAGTATCTTGGGTCAATCATCCAAAAGAATGGGATTTGACCAAGATGTGGCTCATAGGATTAAGTCAGGGTGGGTTAAATGGAGAGCGGCTACAGGAGTGTTATGCGATCGAAGCATCCTTTAAAGCTGAAGGGAAATTTTACAGGACTGCTATAGACCAGTTTTGCTTTATGGTACGGAATGTGGGCCTCCAAGAAAGAGCATTTTCAAAAGGTTGGGGTCACCGAGATGCGGATGTTAAGATGATGTGCGGGAACACTCTACGAGATCGAATAAGAAATGAAGTTATCCGCCAGAAGTGTTGGATGTGCAGATATTGCAAGCAAGTTAAGGGAAAACCGCTTGCGTTGGTTTGGGCATGTAAGACGGAGACCTCAGGGGCACCGGTGCGAAGAGTGGAAGAGTTGGGATCAAGGGGATTTTAAACGAGGTAGAGGGAGAAAAAAATGACTTGGTGGAAGGAGTTAGAAAAATCTGAAGCAGTTGGATTGCAAGAGAGTGAGGCTCTCGATCGGAGGAGTGGAGGAGAAAATTATGTGGGATGACCTCCCCGAATAATCACATTTGTTCATGTTAGCCGACCTCACATATGGGATTAAGGCTATGATTGATTGATTGGTTGATTGATTGAATGTTGTTTATCTAGCTAATAAATGAAGGTATAATTTATATCTTCTATCCCACTTTAAATTGTGCCCTTTTTGTGTTAGTTATTTTTTAACGTTGATGTAAGTAGTTAATATTATGATTTGCCACTTCCAATTTTATATTTACCCCTACGATAACGACAAACTTTCAACGGGTGCAACAAAAAACTTTCAACAATTGTACAATTATCCTTATTTGTTAACTTTTTAATGGCAAAATTATTATATTACCTCCGTTTAAACTTCCTATCTAAACTTAATCTACACACTTATCTTAGAAGGGACCACAACTTTTTATCTTTTTCTCTACTTTTCTTTCCCTCCTTTTTTGTAAAGGGACGCTACAACTTTAAATTGTACACTAAAATTATTCATTAGCTTTATTTTAGAATCTTAGCGCTTAATTCATTTGTTTGAAAGTTTTCTGTTACGGAGGGAGTAAAATATAATGTTGTTTAAATGGTAGCAAAGAATGGCATTCAAAGGTATTAAATTATGTACTAATTGTTACTATATAAAATTCAGGTTCATCAATAGAGCTTGTTCTGATAATGACCATTAGGGCTAAGCTTGCTTTCTCAAAGTTTTATCTATTACTATATACTAAGCTCTTTTGAAAAAAACTTATGTGTCAGCACCATAATTTTTTGATTTTATTTTTTGCATTTCTTCAAATAAAATAAGTAAAAAAAAACCAACTAAATATATTTTAAAATTTTGGATAAGAATGATAAGTAATTATCTCGATATATTTATCATTCTTATCAATAATCTATTGATCATTCTTATCCAAAATTCTAATCATGTAAACAAATGCCATTTATATATTTTTCATTAAAATTTTAATTAAACTTAGTTACAATCTAATGTATACATTAATTATCTAATATTTTTTATAAGATTTGTAAAATTCAAGCATCGAGCATACACAATTTTTTGGAGTTGAGCTCAATACGTGAAATTATAATATTATTATAAATAATGCATTTGCACGGGATCAAACTAGTTGTACTCTAATATATGAACAAGTGCTAGTTGAGTTTGACTTAATGCATATATGCAAGTTTCCTTCTTGAATTAGTAGGTGTATGAGACTTTTGTTTCCAATTCTCTTTTGGGTTAGCATAGGTTTGCACAGGGAGATTAAGRTCTTGACTCTTGAAACTAGGAATTCCCGGTGTTATTTGTTGACAAAATATCCTGGAAGTTCAGCTTTCCATCCAGAAGACTGTTGTTGGTTGTTCATGGCCTTCATTCGCTAAACTAGGTCTGGCAACCCCTCCTCCCAAAAAAGGGGTCTTAGAGCAGACTGTGTTCAACCATCTTACACTGATAGGTGCAAATTAAAATAGCACGGGAGGGATGATACTTCCAAGGTTAAACCAAATGRCAACTTAGGTTTTTATTCAGGCAAGTGACAATTACTGTTGCTTGAAGCGTAAGTCATGAATGAGGTTCTTTTATACTGCAAATTTCCTTTTTTTCCTCATTGGCTTCTTCTGGAGCTTGATTTGTAGACTAATATACCCCCTCAGGCAACATAGGGAGAAAGTTWCTTTTTAAATCTTTAGTAGGTAAAATTAACGAGAGAGAAAGTAGTGGGGGCTAAGTGATGAAGTTGTGAGAGTAAAGCGGACTAAAGTGGTGGTCTCTTACTGTCATTTTGGTTTGTTGCAAACTTTTGGGTAAGTACCTAAGAGGAAATTGTTGTAAATTTAGAGAGATAGAGGGAGTAAGGAAGTAATGCAAACTTTTGGTGTTTGCTTGGATAAGGTTTAATAATTCCTTGTAGTTGTCAAGCTTCTGTGATAATGGGTCTTTTATCTGTTGTGAACTCGTGATACTATTCTAGTTTGTGTTCGCAGAACGGATGAAATCAGACATRCTGTTAAACCCAATGTGAAATTTAGTAGTGTAGAACTGATGAACTATATATTTGYTATATGTCATTTATGCATTGGTTGTCTAAACTGCAGATCTTCATCAGTTGCTGCTTCAGCTTCAGTTCATAATAGTGCTGCTGATGTTGAAAATGTTGATTCTGCCTCAAGTGATGAAGCAGAAGAGTATAAAGTTCAGGAGGTTGATGAAAGTTCGGTATGTGGTATCAACTTACATAGCCAGATAATTTCTTACTAACGACTAAGGGGGTTTTTAGTTACATAATTTCCTTATTATATAATTGCTGAAGGTTTAGAAATTCCATATAACTAAGCATAAGTGAGAACAAAAAAATCAGTAAATGGGTAACCTAAAGATAAGGAAAGTAATGGAAACAGGCCATCTGCTCACTCTGCAATTGCAAGGGCAGAGCTGTCTATAGTCCTGGCTGTTGCTTTGCCATTGCATGATAAGTTAAGAAAATGAAGTTTGTTTTCCTTTGTTAGGATGATGATGAGAGGCTCCAAGGAAAAAGTCGCAAGCGGGCTGCACCTAAAGGAAGGGGGAAAGGTTCAACCCAGCCCTCTAAGAGGGGAAAACAGTCAGGAAGCTCTTCACTTCAGAGGATGCTTATGGGCAAAGATGATGAAGATGACGACGAAGACATACCTAACCGATTTAACAAGTCTCAACCCAAGGTCAGAGCGTTATCAGACRTGTTTGCAACTAATGGTTGTCTTATTGTCCTAATATGTCTAGGTGAACAAATTTTATGTTATTTCAGTGTATGTGGATTTATAAATGTTTATCACTTTCTAAAATTTCTAATACAAAAGCACTGCAGGAATTGAATCCAATGCATTGGACTTTCCCGTGTTTCTTTAACTGACCAACAATTCATTTTACATGCATTTAAATGGAAGAGATTCTCTGAGGCTGTAAAACGGCGGTAGGCAAAACACATCTCTTTACATACTAGGAATGGGGCAAGAATAAATAAAACCAACACAATAAAATAAGAAAAGAAAGTGAAACCATCCACAATTGCAAATGTAAGCACTGTATTATGTTAATGTGATATAATGGACTTTGTATGGCTCGGGTCTTGTTTTGGCCATCTTGAATTCTTACTGGTTCGGTGATGGATTTTTTTCAAGTTAGATTAGAGGAGGAAGCCTTTTCAAGGGAAAAGTGAAGTATTGTTTCATGAAAAATTTTTAGGGTTAACAAAGTTATATTGGTTATGAATGAGCAAGTGGATAAAGCATTCTTCTCATTCACTTGTCACGAAGTGCAACAATCAACTTCTTTTACTCCTTCCATACCCCTCTCGCCCTTCCACCTAGTATCTCTTGATTTACCTTGAACATTTTTTTTTCTTATGGAACTAAACAATGGAAAATATAATTAACATTTTTTCCCTCTCCATATACTTTTTCTGGAGATTTGCTTTGCAAAGGAATAACCTTTGATATATAATTTGTTTTTGTTTTGGAACTTCTTATTCTATTATCTTCCGGGAGGAGGGAAAAGCAGGGATTCGAAAAGAAATTTGAGCCCAGCCTTGAATGCTGCATACATTCTATTACACAAATGATGCTATAATTTGGTCGCCAGTTTATTTACCCAATTTGAAAATATTTGGAAGATGCATCTTTTGGAGCTTCATCATGAAAAATCTATTGAACTTTCAGGCTTGTTATTTCTGTCAAACCTGATTCTAGTTTGTTTTCAGGTCACAAGAGATTTGGTGGCTCTGAGGCGATAAATCGATGCACTCTCTTTCAGCAAAATTTGAATCGTCACATTTTTTGTAAGCAGCGTAGTTCTGATTCCTGGTGGTACCAAAAGACTTCTTATGTTCCTATGGGAATCCAGTAGTGTTTGAATTCAAGGGTAAGGAACTTGCTTGTCGTACGGGATCCCATCACATCAAGCAGAGCAAAGCATCGTAATTTCGAAAACAAGTGTGTGGTAAGTTTAGGTATATAGCATAGAATTGCTCTTGGCGATTTCCAATTGGCCAATGTATAGTACACATTTGAAGAAAATGATGAGGTTTTGGTGAGTTTCCTTTATGGTGGATGCATGAAACAAATTGAGATGAGAACCAATTAGTGTAATGTGACTTATGCATTATCAGTTCATTACAAGATGAAGTTTTTTCGGGTATTTCAGTTAATTACCAACATATTGCACCATATTTGATTTTTGTTTATATTTAATTTGGCAATAGGAAAAATATAACTAGGGGTGTAAATGGATTTGAAAGTCCAAAGTCTAATCCTGTCCAAATTATCAGACTGGATCGGACTTTTACGACTTTTTCTTCTATTAAACTTGGACTTACCCTTTGGAATTCAAGTCCAAATAAGTTCAATTTTTTTAAACATATATTATTTCCTCCGTTTCCTTTTGTTTGTTGTGAATGGAAGATCGGGGAAGAAAATTAAGAAAATGAACCGTTAATTAAGAGAAGGGGTTAAAATAAGACTTTTACCTGAAAATAGAGTTTTTGACTTTTTTATCTACTATAATAGGAAAAATTAATAATGTGTTGAATGTTAATTTTGGGAGTAATCTAGATAGTGATTAAGTTTTTATTTATATGATGGATGTAAAATTAACAAACATATGGTTCATTTATCTATAGAAAAATGGGATGAAAATTTGAAGTAAAAATAGAAAAAAATTCCAAACAAGACATATTTTTGAAATACTATTTCAGAAAACAGGAAAAACAAAAGGAACAAAGGGAGTATATATTATTTAAATTTTAAATTTTAACTTACATTAAACAAAAAACCACTGGGATTGCTAAATACCGCCCGTAATTTAGATGTTATGACTCAATTACCCTCACACTCATTTACCTCTCACATTCACTCCAATTTCACTCCACCCTCATCACCCACTCTCTCACCCAACGCGCCATCACTTACCACCCTCTAAACCGACACTAGTTTTGACAGCAACCACCGACACAACACCCAACATCACTCGTTCTCTCCTATCACACTCAGGACCCCAATTTCGCCGCGCACCTCCCCAGTTCTGCTATCGTGCTGCCCTAGCACCATCACTATTCCTGCTGCCGCCTTGCACCACAACAATTCCCTTAATTTGGGATTAGTAATTATACTGTGTTATGATTTTTGATTTTCTTAAATGTTTGTGTTTTAAAAATCCTAAACCGTCATTATTATTATTATTTCTAAAAATTCTACTTTTAGTATATTAGTAGTATCTAGTGTAGTGTGTGTAAAAGTATGAATTTTTGTAATGTTTATCGGATAATTGAGTAAGATTAGATAAAGCTATGATGAATGTGGATATTTCTCTATTTGAGTTAGTGGGTGAAAGTATTATATCTTTTGTTTTGTTTTTGTGATATTTCATATCCATTTCCATAAAATTACAAGAATAATTCAGAGAAGCTCTGTGAGGAATGGTTGAGATTTAATTTCATAATATTGGAGATTTGTAATATTTGGTTGGTTAATTACGATTAGTGATAGAAAGGATGAGAGAGGTTAGTATTTAAATTATTGTATTGCTAAATGCCTCCCAAATGACGACGCGAGGCTTCGACGAAGGTTAGTATTTTTTAATTTTTTTTTTAAAAAAAACAAAAATCAAATAAGTAAACTTGCATGTCAAATATACACACGTCCCACGGTTACTTGCGTGATTTCACAAGCAGGTCCATGGTAACCTGCATGATTCTTTACAAGCATGCCCCATGGTTACCTGCGTGATTCTCACACGCAAGTCCAATTGGTACTCACGTGATTATGACACGTGAATCCCATGGGAACTTACCTGTTAAAGTCACACACTAGCACTAACAACTCTATGTCGTGTTCACTATCACTAAGTCAATCGAAATTCATATATTTTTAAAAATTCAAATCAACAACACAAAACTACTACTAATGAACTATAACTAATTCACTTACAAATTAATTAAATGCAACAAATCTAACATTTCATTAGACTAACACTTTATTGATTAAATAATAATACAAAACAATATTTAACATGAAAACTAATTTAACTCCCTTTATTAACCATAACTACGAAGTATTATGAAACCACAATTGACCAAAATATCCACAATTTTTGTTAAAAAAACGAAAAATCTAATTTGCGTGTCAAAATCACGCAGGTCCGATGGGAACCTGCGTGATTTCTATGCACAAGGTCCATGGAAACTTGCGCGATAAGCACACACAGGGCCAACGGAAACTTACGTGTGTGAATAACACAGGTTACCATTGGACATGCGTTCCAAAATCATGCAGATTACCGTTGGACCTGCGTTCCAAAATCACACAAGTCTCCATTGGACCTGCGCGATTTTTGAACGCAAGTGTCCAGATTTGAGAATTGCAGAAACGCGATAATCGAATTACGACAATCAAGTTTTGACTGTACCTCGACCATTGTTGCTTCCACTACTTCGACGACTTGCTTCCACTGCCTTGGTGGACGTTGGACGCCACTTGTGGTGGTGGTGGAGGGGCGGCAACGCGGAGCAAGGACGACGTTACCTTGTAACAATTGAAGTGCGTCGTGGGGGGAGGCGAGACACCGCATCGTGGTGGAGGATTCACGCAGCCCATTGCAAGGTGTCCAGTGGTGGTGGTGGTGGTTGCTAGGTGATGGTGGTGGTGGAGCTTGCAAGTGAAGAGTGGTGGGGTAGTGTGTGGGTAGAGAGAGAATGGGGATTATGATCCAAAATGTCATTATTAAGGGTGAAAAGGGAACTTTGGTACGTATTTTAGGCGGTATGGAGTAATTTCAGGCGGTATTTAGCAATTGAACCACAATTGTCACATGATGTGTTATGATGAAAATTTTCTCGCTTTTTTTATTTGCTAAAAACGAGAAAAACAAGAAGAATATCCTTAAATCAAATTTAATAAGCACAATTTCTTACCCTACTAAATATATTTTTCAATATATGATTTTTTTTTTGAAGTAAAACAGATATAAACATAACTTGATATAAATATAATGATACTAAAATATCAAATGTCAAATTCTATGCGAATATATTGCATATTGAATCAAATTTACAACTTAATCTTTATTATTTAACCAAGCTAGCAGCGGAGTATTTGTCTCTTTCTTCATATTTATACACTTAAAATTTTGTTAGAATTGTTTATTGCACTAGATTTAATCTACTCGTAGACAACATTATTTATAAAATAAGTCGAATCTCACTTATATTTTAAATTTATAACACTTGCAAATGAGAGCGCATAAGTTTGTCAAGAATGTCTTCACCGACCTTTCAGATCTCTTCCTCTTGAGCAATCCTTCATATCAGACATTTTTCCTCTAGGCTCATGCATACCTCTTTCCCGGAGTACTTGATGTCTGTTGATTGATCGGGGTTAGAAAACTTTATTGAGAGACATTGGAGGAACTCACTGGCACCTCTTTGCGCCGCAAGTTGAGCCACTGAGTCTCCACCATCTGGTATGAGCCTTTGTTGTTCTTTAACTAGCTTTGAATTTGTTGAAGGATTTAATGAATAGATTGCATTGCTTGATCGTTTGGCTTTCCCTTGCCCTCATTAAAGGTGTGGGTTGTTTTGGAGGAAATGGCTTTTGAGGCGGTGGCACATACTTGTCTTCAGGCCCTTGCTTTATTTTTCCAAACCTTGATTTGAGTTTCTTCATATCCTTGTAGGTTTGCTTATTGTCATTGTTGATGTTCATCCTTGGTTCGTTATTTCATGGTTGACCTTGTTGGTTGCCCCATTGTTCGACCCACTTTGATGGTTGAACCCTTGATTGTTGTTGTAGCCTTGATTGTTGTTGAAACTTGCTTGGTTGAATCCTTGTCCATACCCTTGCCTCCTTGGTTGTAGCCTTGGTTAAACCTTTGTTGTTTCCCCACGAATCATTCTCATTCTCATTGCCTCGCAAATGCTGGGGTCCATACCCCGCAAATCACAAAAAAGAGTATTGTGGTTGGTACCACCCACACATACTCGCAAAGATCGAGAAGGGCACTAGCTGTTGTGAACTCGACCCTTTCCTCCTTGAGTGGAAAGATTCTTTAGAGCTTTATCAATGGAGTCATTCAGTTGAGCTTGTATCCTCGTGGCCTCGTCCGCCTCTAAATTTAACCCCTCTTTTGGTTGGCGCTCTTCTCCTTGTACTTCCAGAAAGTTCTTGACAACGCGCTCTATACTCTCCTCCACTTTCTCTTGAGGTATTTTGGCTGATTGGCCACCAACCCGCGTCACAGTTGGCCCTAGAATTGGCTCAACCCATCATAGAAAAACTTCATGGCAAGACGGTTGTTGGTCAGCAATGGTGAGCGGATGCTCTCAACATGTTTTGAAGCAATCCTTTAGTGCACTATGCAAGCGGTTTCATCATTTCTGCGCAAAATCGAGCAATCTCTCTTCTCATTATCGTCTTTGACTCCAGAATGGTATTTGTTGGAAGATGCTTGTAACATCTCCCCAAGTCGCAATGATTGTGGCAAGATATTTAACCATGCTAACCCTTACCGTGAGAGAAGCCTCGAAAATACATTCGGATGAACCACCTTGGAAGACTTTGTGTAGAAATCAACTCACATGTCTCCAAAAATTTCTCCAAGTGGGAGATATGGTTCTTATGTTTCAACCTTGAAAACGGCTCTCTTTGCACCAAGAGGCCATATAGATGGATGAATAATGAATTGGTGGTGGTTGTGGTAGAAGAATCCTACTACGCCTTTCAAAAATGGTCCAAAGCCTCGAAGTCTCGGAAAGAGGCTCTAATGGTGGCGTCTACTTCTTCCTTCCGCCATGCTTGAGACCTCAGGTGTATCCTCGCTTGACGTATTGTAGGTAGAAGTAGATGTGAATGAGTGTGCGTCCTCCTCTGGTAGATTGTTTGCTCAATATAGACCTTCACTTTGGACCCGACAATGTAACTGAAAAGATTTCTCAATTTCTGGATCGTTTATAGAGGCCAGGGCTGTGAAAGCACTATTCGTACACCAATTACAAGGAAGCATAAGCTGAAGCAGTCAGAGTTCAAATACACAATATGAAGACAATTATTCACACACCTGTAACCCATGCACAAATTTAAATTGATTGTTCCTGTCTGGCAACGACACCATTTGATAGCGGTATTTGAGGTCCTTTACAAAAACCCAGTGCGTGTGTAGGTATTGTGCAGGGATCGAACACGAGAAACAAACAAAGCTAGTTGTAATCGATTTAGGTTAAGGGATCGATAGTAAATTTTGGTTGTTTTCAAAGGTCCATGTAAAGTATACAGTAACAAGCTAGCGATTAACTAAAGATTAAGTCAAATATAAGGCAATCTAAGGTAAGTGATTTGGAAGTCCTAACTAAGATGGAAATGTCTCGCCAAACAATATGAAAACCGKGGAATGAGATATCTCTCTCTTCTTTTCTCTCACTGTCCGCTAGGGCCCCAATTAAGAGATTGAGTTTRGATAAASAAATGGTTGGTATCCCTTAAGGCCTCACCAAGTCATCCTCTAAACAAACCACCATTAAAATGAAAGCAAAACAACAATCCTAACCGCTCTAATCCTCTCTCAAGGCATTGTCATGATCATGGAATTTAAGGTGTGAAAAGATAACATCAAACACTCATAAACAAACAAGGATAAAAATCTAACACAAAGATTAACCTTGATCAAGGGTTAACAAAGTTCTCACAACACTCAAAAACCACTTTTCCCTTTATTTCATTCAGTTGGCAAGACAAAACCCCAAATTACTTAGAAACTTCCATCTCACAAACCCTAGAAAYGGAACTAGTCACACATCATGGAGTTTAAGGCAATAAGACATGAAATAAACATGGGTCTAGTGCTCAGCATGATCAACTAATTCAAATAGCAAGGATAAACCAATAGCAAGGGCTAATAACTACTAACAACTACTAAAACAAGTAATAAAACAAGTGGGAACAAGAAATAAAGAGAAGAGTTGAATAAAATACCAAAGATGTTTGAATGAAATGCTTGAAATGACAATGTTGATTACAAAACTCACTAAAAACGGACTCTCTCTCTCTAAAATTAGGGTTTCTATCTCATGTAGTGAATAGTAAAAATGAATGTATATGCAATAAATGAGCTAAGGCCTATATATACTAAGCACCAAATGGGCCAAAATAACAAAGAAAATCCCAATGAACTAGTCTAACGAGCAACCGCTCATTGGTCGCTCAAATTCTTAAGCGATCGCTTAAACCTTAAAGGAGCCAAGAGATCAGAAGAGGTTGGTCGCTCAGGAAAAGAGAAGTCGCTCAAGGCCCCCTGAACGGTCGCTCAAATGGGACGAGCGATCGCTCAAATAAAGCTGTAAACTGCCCAAACTCYTGTAGGTCACTCATCAAGGCTAAGCGGTTGACAGGCTTGTCGCGTACCTATCAAAAATACCTATTAAAACTAACCTGCAGCTAGTGGTAACAGGATGGTATCCACGAAGAAGCAACTACTACTGATTAATTGAATTAAAGCATCTAAACTAATAAAAGAAATCTTGGTTTGTGATTGTATTGAATTAAAACTAATCATCATAAACGAATGAACCCGGTGTGAATAACTAAGTGCAAATTTAACCGATTGCACGACATCACTGGTTCACCCTCTCATTATTGTACCACAATATATAGCAGTTAAATTACCGGCCACACCTACAACCAATTTATTTAACAACAAGGCATAAAATCAAAATAGGGTCAAAGCTCGTCTATCACTTGCACTACAAATTGCAGATAGAAAAAACATAATAAAATCTAATGAAAGACTTAGTATATATCTCATTGACCTATATGGAGAGAGAAGTAATCCGTCTACCCTCATAATTTGGACCAGTATGAATTAAAAAATACTTCGATGACTAAGAATCTCATAAAGACAGTCCTATAATCAGAGAATCACTAAGAAGAGAATATTAAAAAGCATTGACATACGGGACACATAGCAAGATTCTGACATACACATGAATGAAAAGAAGAAATCGTAAAAGGATTCAGGAATTCAAAAAGAACAAATGCTGCTTATAAGAGAATCAGAAATCAGCACATCAGATTCATGACATGTTCGAATTAATATTTCCGCTTTATGACTCCCTCAACGCACTAATTCGAAATTAGAATCTACAACTACTATAGATTCAAACAATGAAAATACCCAACAATATGTCAAAAGGTGTATATAAAACATAAGATTCAGAGAGAGCAGTAATGATTATTAATGTTAAATCACAGTATATGTACGTTATAGTATCGAAAGATATCTCTAGTAAGTGTATGAACTCAAGAGAATAACAACAAGAGGCACATGAGTGAATTTGATGAACGGTAATCTTAAGCTGAGCTGTAATTGAAGCGATATGGAGATCGAGAGACAACTATGGGGCTTCTTCAGCTATAACGGATAAGAATTCAGTTTCTAAAATAAATTATCTAATACATCCGAAAAAGTGATTGTCTTACACCACTTAGGATTTTCTCCCCTTAGACTATACTCTTGTTATTGTTTCTGAATTAAAAGAAATTGGAATTATTGATGGTGGTGGTAGTGAATGAAGAGGAGGAGCGACAGGATGGCCGTTGGGGTGTTGGTGGGAGGTGTTTGGTACGCAGAGAATTAGTGTGAAAAGGAGAGTAAAGGGAAGATTATGAAAGAGGGAGGTGGTCTCAAAAATCTGGAAATCAATGTAATAATTATGGAAGAAAAGCTAGATGTGATTTTTGGTTGAAATACCAAAGCAATGCAACACCTCATAAATCAGAAGTTCTTATTACTATAATTGGATTGGCAATAGATTATGTTATAAAGAAGGCAAAACGTTTCTGAAAAAATAAGGAGGGAAATGAAAAAATCTGAAATCTAATGTATAATTATGGAAGAAAGAAATAAAAAGGAAAACCGGAAACCTGTCGAAAAAAACCTGAAAATTGGTCTGAGAAACCAAAATATAGGTAGTGTTTTACAACATTTTTGCCAAAAAGTGGTAGTTATTTTTTAATAAAAAAAATAGTGGGTAAGTTATTTCTAAAGTTTGCAAAAAAGTAGGTAATTTTCAAACAATTTTTCCTAAATTATTATTAGTAAATTTAAATGCTTGCTAGAGAAAAAATATAATTAGTGAGTCCATATTGATTGGGCACAACTAAAAATTAATACTATAAGGTACACACATAAAATAAACATGAACGAATGACTTAAATATTAATAGAAGCGCATCCGATAGGATAAAAGAATTAGATTCGTTTATTCCTATCTTACTAGGATAAAGGAATTAGATTCGTTTATTCTATTTACTGTGCCTACCTATAAGGGGCTATAAAGCATCTGTAAAGACAGATCATCTCAGTTTTCAAGTAAGAGTACTCTTCAGTTCTAGCAAACGTGTGTTTCAATTGATTCTGGGGACTAAAGTAGAGGAGCAACATTTGAGGCATCTCGAGATTACTTTTATTCGCTTACTTTATGATAATCACAGACACAAAGGTATATCTTACTCCTTTATATGTAATTCGTATTATTATATGCATGAGACCTGTTTTAAGATGTTTAGGAAAGCGTCCGAAATTCCGCTAATCACAGCATCTATTAGTTCTACAATGTTATTAGTTGCCTCTTGCTAATAAAAATAGATTACGAAATTAAATTTGATTAATTTGATGAGTATATGTTAATTAAATTCAATTAAAGGATGGGGGGAGGGGGAGAGAATAGGGGAGGAAATTGAAATAACCTAAATTATATAATAAAAAGATTTTAATAATTTGATTGGAAATTGATAATTTGAGAAT
>SNQN01000998.1:64694-80772 GCA_008642245.1 Bassia scoparia
CCTCATTACTCACTGACTGTGATTCCCCTTCCTCTAAATCAGTTTCGTATAAAGGATTCAAAAACTGACGAGAGATGGAAGAATCAGAGAAATCCAATCGCCTTGCGGAGTTCTTTCGTCTATGATACGTTCGCTCCACTTCTGGGTTGTAAGGAATCAAACCCCCAGTTCGGGAAGACCTGCGCATACACAAAAAGAAATTGCAGCGATCGTAAGTACTGTCCTAAAGAACAACAAATAGTTATTCAAGACAAATACAAAAAGAAAATAGTTCAGACTCATAAGCTTTGAGCGGTAGCTCCAAATCTGTTCCAATCTTGATCTTTTTGCCTTTTTCTTCCAACTCAAAGCCCTCCAATGCCTTCCATTGCTTGACTCCTTAGCTCAAAACTCCCCATTGTGTCCTAATGCTCCTGATCCATTGTTAAGTACTTACAAATTACACTTAACCAAATGTCAAAGTAAGCGCAAAAACATTGAAAATACATCAAAATTGCATCAATATTCTCAATAAGACTCAAATACACAAGTGTGATGCAATAGAGCATAAAATGGGACTAAAATGCACAGTTAGGCTCAAAATAAGGTTTAATTGAGGATGAAATGAGTACGATAACTGGCCYTGGCCCTAAAAGCCACTTATCAGTAGTGTCGTTTCAATAGGGCGRGGGTGCACCATGGTTAGCGGCTCTGGTGCCCCTTTTGTTCAATTTAAATCAATTCTTTGTATAGCTTTCTATTCATTTGATCTCATCCATTTTTTAATCAATTGTTTTTCCTCAAGACTCAAAAGTTAAAACTATAAATCTAAAAATATTTCAACTTATAATTTTTATCCTATTAATTTTTCCAAATTAAACCTACAATACTTCATACATATTTTATCTTTCTTCACTTGTTCGTTCTCCTTTACGCTACCAATCAAGAATGAYGTGTTTGATAAAAMAAWTTGTATGAATTTGATCGATGTAATGTGTATCTACTATTTTTCATTTTCCATTCAAGGCCTCGAAAATTAGGGTTGACAAAAAGTATCTGAAAATCCGAATATTAAATCTGAATTTTTAATATTTGATCTGAAATTGATTAGTTTGGATATCTGATACCAATTTAGATATTGTTTTCAAATTTTGGATTCCCGTATCCAAAAAAAATTCGTAAAAAATCAGATACTGGATAACAAAGAAAATCAAATATTAGATATCAGATTTTCGATCCATTATACTCAAATTTTACACTTTTCAATGAAGTCATGATATTTTATAATCTATTTTTATTATTACAAAAAAATTATAATTTCAAAAACGAAAATCAAATATCCATATTATTCGATCTAAAAATTGTTAAATATCACATATGCGAAACTTTTTGAATTAGATACCGGATCCGATCTGAAATCGATCTATTATACTCCCTCCGTTTTTTTATGTTCCAGTTTCCTTTTTGGGTCGTTTTTAAATAGATGTTCCAAACCAATCTAAAAATAACTTTTTTTACCTTTTACCTACTTTATTTACTCTAACATTAATGAATTACTCATTTCTAAAGTCAACTTTCATTATTTTACCCAATCTATTCACCCAAAATTACTATTTCCYATAAAATTTCATTCACACATTTACTCTTTTACCTAACTTATTCAACTTTTTACCGAACTTACTCAACTATTTTATTCAATTCAATCAACTCTTAAAAGCCGTTCCAAAATGGTATGGAACATCTAAAAAAACAGAGGGAGTACGAAACATCTTGTTAAATATCAAATATCTAGATTTTTAGATACAAATATCCGATCTGAAATCGGATATCGAATCATAACCAATCTAAAATTGGATCATATATCTGATCCGAAACCAGATATTGTATCGAATACACGATTCGTGCTTTAGCCTACCGAAAGTATCCAATACAACACTACTAGTGTGGAGAAATTAAAGAGACAATAATGAACTTAATTAAGCTAATTTAACACTATTAAGTCCCTTGGTGTTTTGAGTGATGATAAACAGTTGCAAGAATTGGTATATTGGTTAGATGAAAGCATGTGGTCTATACAGCTAAGAAGATTGTTTTTTGGTCACTTGAAGAAAGTGACAATACGTTAACACTTTGATATATACTATGTTATCTATGATTGACATAGATGTATTCCAACACTAGAAGTAGAGGTGTCAATTCAGTTTAACATTACATTTATGGTTATAACCAAATAGTTTAGTTGATTCCAGTTTAGTTCATTTCAGTTCAAACGCACAATTCTCGGTTCGGTTCAATTAAAAAAATAATTCGGTTCAGTTTAATTCAATTGATGCAGAAAACAGTTCAGTTTGGTTCAGTTACTGTTTATTTCAATTTTAACCAATCTGTTGAACAGTGTAAACAGTTCGAACCACAACATTTTATACTTATTGACCATTTTTTCAGTTTTGAATCAGTTAGTTTCAGTTTGGAACTAATTTCACATCAGTTGGAGTAAGATTGTCTCAATTTATAAATGTCAACAACTTTGTTAAATTTTGTACCAGGATTACGAACGAACGGTGTTTGGTTTATTTGCACAACTAACAAATTTTTATCGATTAGTCTCTTAGACACTGTGTCGGTTAAACCTTGAAATAAAATGTCCGATTAGGTGTATACCATATTAGTTGAACTTGTTGTTTGCACATGTCACTTATGTGTTTGAATTTAAATAACTTATTAGTATTTCCTTATTAACTAATTAGCTCTAATTATTATTATTATTATTATTATTATTATTATTATTATTATTATTATTATTATTATTATTATTATATTAATTTTTATTATCATTATTACACTTGAAATATACCTATAAGTTTCAATTAAAATCGATTTTGGTTTTAGTTTATTAATCATTCACGATAAAGCAGTTTGATTTTGTTCGGTTCAGTTCAGTTTATTGATAACTTTTCAATTGTTTAGCAGTTTCGATCAGTTTCAATTGTTTTATTTCAGTTACAGTCGTTTTCAATTTTTTCCTTTCAGTTTGTTACTGTTGGTTAACATTTTTTCTGTTTATTTCAGTTATCAATTAGTTACAACTCAGTTTGATTTAGTTAAATTTTCAGTTCTTTCAGTTTAACCAACAATTACATTAACCAAATTGACAGCGCACTCTAACTAGAAGCATGGAACTCCTTTGAGGAAGACTCGAGAAGATCACAAATGAATAAAGAAATCAACTTCAAAGTGTTGAAGAACACGAAGATAAGTTCTATGAACAGGGGCGGGGCTAGGGTATTGGAGGCCCTGTTTTAAATTTTAATCTGAGGCCTTAGTATATAAAGATTTATTTTTTATTAAATAATAAATTTTTTTAAAAAAAAGATAATTTATTAATTAGGAAAGAATTTAATTGCAAAGAAAATGTGTATTTCGATTTGGGAAAATATGATTAAGATTAATGGAGGTTTTAAGATTTGAGAATGATGAGAATTTGTTTGTTTTATGGTTGATGAAGAAGAGGAAAAAGGTAGACTTTTTTTGGATTAGGATCTTTGCTTTTGTGTTGGTTGGGTACTTGGGAGGAGAGAGAACTGTGGCGTGGGAAAAAAGGTTTGGGGGAAAGGTGAAAAATTGAGAGAATTAATAATGACACACTTAAAAAGTAAATTATTCAAATTGGCAAAAAATAAACTGGAAGAGGATTCGAACATACATCTCTTGGAATAGAAGAGATGCATCAACACTTAACTATGTGTTGTTTACATTATATTTGTCGCAATAATTAAATACTAAAATACAGGAATTTGAGGCCCCTAAAATCCGAGCCCTGGCGGACGCGCATGGCGCTGGCCAAGGCCTAGCGAGCCTGTCTATGACATAAAACTAAGTTTTTTTTTTGTAAAAAATGCATGTGTTGTATTGATTATTGTTTGTTTCTGACGGGGGCTCTTCTGTACGGGATCAAATATAACTAAATCACGTCGTTTTTTTGGCTTTAACATACTAATAGGTTAAGTGTGGACACCCAAAAGTGTTCCCAAATTTGAATAGTAGTGAATGAAAAAGTAACGGATATTTCGTGACAGATTTTGATTGCCGAAGTTGTGACAAATCCGATTAATTCAAACCCATTTGCCGATGGAAATGAAGCTAAGCTCGAAACCAATACACCTGAATGGTCCATAATAGGCAGAAATTTTTTTTAGTTATTTTAATTATTTTCTATTTTTTAGAACTTCTTTAGTACTAAGGATTTTTTAAAGGTCATTTCTAAGATTTTTGATTTTCATATTTATTCCTCCATTTTACTGGTTTCGTCAGTATTATAGATTATGTTTTTGATTTTTCTATGATTTTTATAAGTTTATAGCATTTTATAAAATAATTTGTAAATAAATAATTTAGAAAATTTTAAGAGAAATTAGAAAACTGGGAAATATATGGGAATGTTTAGAAGCGTAACTTGATCTCCAAGGTAGCCAAGATTAGAATAATTCTCGGATTGATAGGATTTAGAAATAGATGCAAAAGATTCTAAAGATATTAGACGAAACAGAGAAGAATTAGAGCGTATATACGTTGTTGACATGGACTGCACGTGTCAGTGAGTGTATAATACCATGCAAGCGTATATACGCTTGCTTTTCCTTCTCTTTTTTCGCCTACGCTAAACATATCATGCCCTCGGTGCTGCAAAATAGGGGAATTAAGGAATACTTCTTGATATACGTGCAATACATAGTAGTTCTTCTAAATACAATCTCTCTTCTCCATATCAAATTCTCAAAACAGACAAATCAACTCAAAACCCTAAAGTATCTCGAATTCCTTCACAATGTCGGAGTTGCTCTTGCGGATTTAGGTCAAATTCTGAGATTTTCAATTTCATTCTCTGCTCTTCTTTTTTTTTAATACTGACTAACACAATACATTGATTTTGATTAAAAATCAATAAAAAGCGTAGAAAATCCATACTAGTTTTAGATCATTGTAATGTAGTTTAATGCGAAGTCGCTTTAGTTTTTCAACATGTAATACGTCTTCTTTTCCTTTTTGTTCTTTTATTCATCACATATTATTGATTTATATCGTGAAATACTAACAACCTTTTGTTTTTGATAAGCAAATTGTTCGAAAATAAACTTTTGATATTTCTATACCTTTGCTTTCTCTTGTTTGATAGAATTCAATGTAAAGGGATCGAATTTGTATATCTTATTCTTGATTTTGTACATATGGCTTTTATAATTGTTTAATAAAGATGAAATTGCTTGAATTCACCATTAAAGTTAGATTGATTTGGAGTCGGATTTTTTGGCAACCGTATTATTTGAAGTGGTCACAATTCTTAGTTTAGGTAGCGATAACATGTATAATACGAAACTCACTTTTCCATAATAGTTTTAGAGTTGAGTGATTTTTAAGGATAATATTTATGTTTTTGTCGTATCATGCAATGAGTGAATGGAATACACGAGACATCGAGTAGAGGCCGCTACATGTGGGCGGATTTGGGTCAAGGATTCAGTCCGTACTATCCCGCAGAACCTTGCACAAGGTGGTTATAAGACCTAAGTGGGGGCCATTATTTTGGCACCAAGTGTTTTGGGCGTCTGTGATTAACTTGTATAGGCACAGTGACGATCCCCTCACTCGATATAAACTCCCTCAATGCACTCACGTGTGGTTTCTACTGGCTCAAGCTTATAAAGATTATTGAGCGTTAGGTGGCCACACAAAGGCCCACTCCAACAGTTGGGGAACGGTTTCAGCTGTTCTCACAACTCGAATCATCTTGTCGAAGTAAAAGATTTTTGGAAAGTTTTTCCTAAATCGAATTTTGGAAAACTTCAAGATGATTTGGTAAGAGTAATTGTTCATAATATTTARCAATCATTTAACTCAAGTAAAGTTTCATTAGAATTATTTTATCTTAGGTAAAATAACATCAAAATGAAACATAACATCATAGTGAAACTTTCCTAAAATATGCAAGAATAATAGTTATTCGATTCTCTTACATATTCTAGGTTTTCGGCTTGATTGATTGTGTACCTTAACCTTTAAATATTCTGAATACATACTCTTACATCAAGACTTCTCTCACAGATTTTATTGAGCATACTTTTGAGAGAAAAGCTTAATTAAAGTCAAGATCAAGCAAGTAAAGTCAAACATATAAGTGCAATATTGAACGTTCATATTATTCTCTTGTGAACTCATAAAGTGAGTTTAGAGAGCTTATATTCGTGTTGAATCACTAACAGAGGGGTTCGTGATTGGCTAGCATTTGTTAGGGTACATTTGCGAGTGCTTGTGAGGTCAAGTGCGAATTAGTACACTTGCGTTGAGTGTGGGGTTTTATTTTGTGTGTGAGCTCACATACTTTGAGAGGGTTGCTGTGTTATTCGRAATAGATTAATAAAACTAGGGWAGGAGWACGTAGACTCAGTWRTYGAACCTCGTTAAATTTGGTGTCCTTTAACTAAACTGCATTAACTCGTATTATTGTGTTCAACAAATATTCTGYTGTCAGACCAGTTTACTGGTCTCCCTAACTGTAGAGCAGTTAATCATCGAGAAAATTTTAAGAGGCACTCAATTCCCTCCCCCCTCTCTTGAGTACCTTGGGAACCTTCAAACACATGCATTGATCCACATATTGAGCCTCAAGGTTTTTAATAATTGATATGAACATCCTTTTTTTTTTTAGTTCCAAGGACTAGGAAAGATTAACATAAATGAAACAATTTTGGTATAGATGTTGATTCTTTTGAAAAGATAAGCAAAGAACCTAAAACAAAAAAAAAGAATCTTTGAAAGAGTACTTAGCAACCAAGACTTTAGTTTTTCAAACCAAGTATATCTCTAGGATGTCTCCCATTAAAATACTAAATTGTCCTCAAATAATTGTTGAATTTTTAACATCTACCCTTCAATATTCAAACACATTAACAAGCTTAACAAAAATTAAACTATCATTTTTCTTATAGTAAGTAAATTCAAAATGTCATGAATATTTTCCACAAACCAAATTCAAAAAGTCAAAATTTCCTCGTTTATGACATTCACTCACTATAATTTTAAATTTTCTTTATACGTAAGAGTTTTCTTAGAGACACTATATATATATAGGATCAAATGAGAAGGATCCTTAACATGAGAAGTGTGAGAAGCAATCTCAACCTTTAATTTCATTTATAATCCAACGGTTACTATTTAATAGCCATATATGTGCATATATTTTGTGCGATATATGTGAATATCGTTTTGTGCACTAATTGTTACATGAATGTGCATAAATAAAATATGTAAATGTGCATAATAAAAATATAACTTTCAAAGTATGAAAATCCAACAAAAGTTAACTCACGTCATCGATGTCACTCATATATCCCAAACTCGTACTAAACCCACCTTACATTCCTCCAACTATGTCACTCTGTTTCTATTCCTCTTCCTTCATAGTTGTTTAAGCCTTGATCATTGCAAACACACCATTATCAATGGCAAAGAGCTTAGCTTAATGCGTCTGACGACTGACGACTAACGAAATTACTTYATTCAATTAGACACACAATTGATATGGAATTTGATAAAGATGTAGAATGATGTTTAGACTAATAATGATCTCAAATGCTATTGCTGAGATGTTGATCATAATATCAGTAGTCGATTAATCAGTTTAATGGTGGTTTAGTTAGCAGATGTAGATGGATGACAAGAGCATTACTAAGTCTCTTCCTGGAATTCAGAGTACGAGAGCCCTTCATTGGTTAAAGGAACACACTTCTGTAATCGTACGAATTGCGAGCTTTGTGAAAAAGGTTATCAGTCACTCACAACAGACCGCCACCACTTATCATCCTCAAACAAAGGGTAGGTTAAGGTTCCAATGGTGAAATTAATTCCATCTTGGAGAAAACGGTGAACCCAATCCGCAAATATTAGAGTTGCATTTAGATGATGGCTCTTTGGGCGTATCGAACGACATACAGACTCTCGATTGCGACCATCGTCAAAATGCAGGGTTAGTTTACGGAAAAACAGTCATTTAGCGGTTTGCCTTGAACTTGAGCATAAAGCATATTGGGCTGTTAAAAGTTTTAATGTGAAATGATGAGGTGGTTTTACATCGAAAATGCAAGTTGCAAACAACTTGAGGAAATCAAAAATGATTCCTATGATACCCTTGTCATATAACGCTTAATAAAAAATTTTGCGAATGACAAGATGATTGCCAAGGAAAGAGCTTTCATGTTAGACAGAAAGTTCTTCTTGTAATAATATCCCTCGTATCAAGGTTTTTTTGGAAAAGTTATGTGCTCCCGTTAGTTGAGGTCGCTTCGTTGTTTAGACAAGGTTTTCTCTCTGGGGCCATAGAGATTGCTAGTGAGAAAACTAATGAGTTTTCAAAGTGAATGGCGCACAGGTTAAAGCCATACTATATGATAGCTTCATTAAAAACAGCAAGGTGACGAGTTACCTTTGGATTAACCGGTTTATCAATAAGAATCTGGGTGATGTTCGGTCTACCATGGTCGAATAGATGTTAAATAAAAGGGGAGCTTTCTCGCGGAAGTCATCCGGTGCTTTATTTGTTTTATTTTTGTTAAACAAACTTGATTATTTAGTTCACAATTTGATTTTAGGGGGAAAGATTCCATCCACACGAGTTCATCCTTTATACCAAAGTGTTTTTGTGTTTTGTCCTCCCTTGTTAAGCTTTGGAGTTTTGAATGAAAAAAACAAAAGAGTTAACCAAATGCTGTTGACTTAAAAAACAAGGGCTAATCAAATAAATTAAATATAATTAAATAAAAAAGTACCCCCTTATACAAAGTGAAGAGAGTCGAACAAGGGTGACGACCCGTGGCCACTCAGGACGCCGCCCCATTGCCGCCTACCTGTAGGCCCGATTTTCTATGGGTTTTTCAATTGGGATTATATTTTCAACATTTTCAACACTCAACTCTCTTTCTTTTCATTTCACATGCATAAACCCTCCTCTCCTTCTCTCTCAACAACCTAAACTCCATAAATAATTTCACTCCAAACCTCCATTTCGTTCGTCCAATTTTACTCAAACTCCCCACCATCTCTCTCTCGCGCGAAGTTTCTCTCTCCTCTACTTTTGGTGTGAGAATTAGGGCTTTTTTGGGATTCGTTGGCTTGCTCTAAACAAAACTAGGGTATGTTTTACCTGGCTACTATTTTTACTTCCAATTTTGTTGTTTAATTTTGAATCTAGTAATTAACACTTGTTCATGAATTTTTGTTTAATGTTGTTGAATCTGGACGTGTACTTTGAATTAGGTTGATTTTGTTATGAGTCTGTAAGAAGGCTTTTAATTCTTTTTGTGGCTTACACTCAAGTATGCCTTTGTGAGTATGAGTTCATAGCTGTTAAGGATTTTGCTTTCGTGATTCTTTGAGTGCATTTTGAGTTTACTTTGAAGCTTTGCAGGTCTTTTGGAGGATTTCATACTGTAGTTTCAATGGGTGAATTGTTTAGATCTGAACTTTTGAACTTGATCACAACTAATTGCAAGTTGTATGGCATTGATGATTTCTTTTGTATTACTTGTGTTTTAGTAGTCTTTTACTTGCATTTCTCTATTTGAGTGTGGGTATCTGAGTTTATCGTCGTATCATTTGAAATATACTTATCCGATTATTAGTTAGAATGCAAGTTCTTTGCCATGTTTTTGGTTTTTTTGTTGGTTTGTTGCGTATCGATAATTTTCGGAAGATTGGTGGATTGATTTGATATTCTAAATGATTTTAGTTAGTGAAGTTATTTTTGAACCTCTTTGATAACATTGTATGTTGTAGGTTGATGACTATTGGGAGTTCACATATTAGTTTTCACTCCAAATCACCTTTTTTATCAATGGATTCTTCCTTACACTAATTATTTGTGTTTGATTGTGAATAAATATTTTGGTCGGCTTTTGCCTTGCCCAAGCACTCCTAACCCTCTCCACACTCAGAACAATTAAGCCTCTCTCTCCTCAAAAACCACCTAGTATACACCACAAACAATAACTAACAACAAAACTGGCCTCTACTTCTTGGACAAAACGAAACCAGGTGACCAGTACGTGACTCAATCTTTACACCTTTTAAAGAAGCGCATCCATCAAACCAAATCCTTTTTTGCATGTCTTCGCCACCTTAGAAGCTTGGCATCCTAAGACCGCATCCAACGGTTGCTCGCCAACAGTCGATTTGCGCATGTTTGCTTTTCAAAAATGCGGACACATTTCATTCACTACATTTGGCATTTCCTTTCACCTGTTGAAAAGAGGTGATGACCAAAGCAAGAGTCTTTCGTGAGAATCTAGTAACATTCGACTCCATAGTGCCGGGACCCGTCGTGTGGGTGGTAAGTCCCAAATTGCGCATACGTTCTATAATGAGGATCGAGAACGTTTTGAATATGGCACTCCCGGCTCGGACAGGTAACTTATGAGACCCCTAAGGTCTTGATTTTCTGCGTTCAATGCTCGTGATTCATGACATCCACCGCCTTCTTTCACTTTGATCAGAATCCTATCACGTTAGAACTATACCTATTCGGGTGCCCTTTGTAAACAAAAGTCTCTTTCATAATTGCCATGGTGCCGCGCCAATTCTATTCAAATCATCTTATAAGTAGGCAAGGAACTTTGGGTTAACCCACATATCCATCTTTTGTGCCTAGTTGTGGGCCTCGCATTGACAACGGAGAGAGATTTAATATATATTAAGGTGGAGTAGTGCGGCCGCATGGGAGGTATGGAACACTATGATCCTTAAATGGGTTGGAGAGATAGGTGGGTTTATACATTTGCAATTCATGCGTGATGAACAAAGTCCTATGGCAAAAGAGATTACGACATACGTTCACCAAACTAGACTTCATGAGATTAATTGCAGCAACGCTCCTTTTATACTATGCTGACCAACGGCGAACACATAACTCCGAAAAACGTAAAAGGAAGTTTTTATAGGCATTTCCAGTACCGTTTTAAGACAACTGCATACCCCAATTAAGTATCCGTAGCACTCCGAACTCTTTCCGCCTATTTGCCATACAACGTTATTGTCTGGCAAGCTGTGCCCTTTCATTAGTTCTCTTGCACATTTAAACCCTCCCACCACGCTATGGCCCCAATTGAACTTTAGGCAGTACATCTCACACTTCCGGCGGTGATACCCTGTGTTGTTTGTGGCCGCAACCATAATATGTACTCATTTCCTTTGCTTCTCCCTTGCTGGTTTTGGTTAATGACGGATTACGAAGTACCAGACGTATTACTGGTCTTCACCCTAACTGGAGAGAAGCGTAATAATCATCCCGGAAGAAATTTTAAGAGACACTCGAATCTCCTCGTAGTGATGATCCGACCATGCCTCCTTCACTGAAGTGTGATATTTAGTTGGATGAATGCTATAGATTCGAAACAGGAATGCCATTGGACTTACAGCAACTTATTTTGGTAGCTCCTCCCAAAGTGTTTTATTTAATTAATTAGATATTCGAATGATAAATCAGTCCTTTTGTGTTATTTTTGTATGTCGATAAGGACTAGGAAAGTAGTCTGAACCATGACCAATGACAACCCATGTCTCAAGTTTATTTCGATCAGATTGTAATTCCTTTTGAAAAAGATAAGCCCCAACAAGGAGACCCTGCAAACCAAACAAAAGAAGCAAAGAATCTCTTCTTTCTGAGATAGTCGACTATATCCTTAGGCAGAGCCAAAGACTTGTGTTTAAACTCAGTTCTTCCCTCTAACTAACCAACCCAAAATGTAATACAATCCTCCTCCTGAGAGTTATGGCTCTTCCCCTGCGCAGATTAACATATGAAAAGATTTGTGCCATCTCCAATAATTAAATGGACTATTATAAGTGATTTATCTGATATGTAAAAAACCACTACATGCCCTATTCCCCTAGCCCCAAGTATTGTGTCAACATCCCCCATCTATGTAAGCATTGATGCTAAATGCGAATTCTTAACACAACAGATGCACAATAAATTGACACGGTGTGCGATTTCTCCGAGCTACTATGTTGACCCCACCCCAAAGATCGAGACCTATAGGCTAAAAGTAAGGCAACAAGAAAAAAGTAGTCAACTAATTTAAAGAAGGGTCCCAGTAGAAGGACGCTAAATGGGATCACTATTTTGATCCCAACCAATAAAACCCACAAGTTCAAAATGAGAATTCATGTCCAACAAACCTGTTTTCTCTAAATGGCTTTTCACCGGTTTATACCTAGTTTTCCGTTTGCAGTCCACTATACCATCTCTCACATAAATAGAGAGTTTATCTATTGTGTCATACAGCGTCAAAGATAATATAATTCAAGAAATAAGAAAGAGCAATAACATAATTAATATACAAGAAACTATACAATATAAATAAAAAAGATAGATCAAAGAAAAAAAAATGCGAAAAGCGGTTATCGAGTCAAAAACCCGAAAACTAAGAAGACGCACAAACATAGATGAAGAAGAATAGACAAAAAAGAAAGCTACGAGAGAGATAGAAGGAATAATGACCCGATAAGAGAGAGAGACCACATAATAGAGGCACGACTATAAATGATAGAGAGAGAAAAATATTCAGAATATATCACAAAAGTGAGAAAATTAGGATTGAAAACTATGTATGGAATGAAAAGGGCTCCGTCAAAATCGTGCGAACCCCTCTTAATATAATGAGAGATAAAAGAATAACACCAAAGATCTGAGCAGTTCGTGGATTTTAATTGGGTTCTGAGGTATATCAACCCGGGAAACATTCAGTTCTTTTTAAGGTATTTAATAGCTTCCATAATATGTGCCAAAATTTTCATTTGTTTGTAAAGAAACATTTGCCTGCACTATATATGGTTTCTGGTTCCTTTAAATATCTTTTTTGGACGGGAACCCTACATTTTGTATACTGGTTATGGATGGCTTGCAGCATTAACATTCAAACATTGATACAACTTATTAGTACAATTTGAAATATTTTTAAGATTTATCTCTTTTCCAATGAGTGCTTTTGTTTTAGTTCAAAAACATTCCATAATATATGAAAGAAATTCATGTGTTTAAACCTTGGTCTATAATTATCTGAACACAAAGAAATTCCAACAAAAATTAACTCACGGTTCCGTCATCTTTAGAGTGGTCACCTCATAGATATATCCTTCTCAGCGTAACTCGTAACCTTAAACCCTACCTCATGAGTTGGATTAGTTTCCTTCAACCTTATTGTGTCAGCCTAACACTTTGCTCTATATGCTATACCCTTTTATACGCTTCCACTTTTGCTATTTTACTCCGTCCCGAATAGTTGTGGTAAAAGTCGGAGTAAAGACTAATGTGTGGCGGTAACATCTATCATCTGCATGAAACACAACACATTCTAATAATAAAAGAGCTGTAGATACAATGCGTAGTTATGTACTAGTTCAATTAGCTCACCTTATAGATATATGTTTGTAATAGCTATAGTGCGTGTTTTGTAATATTAATTTAACTTTAAGCTTTAAAAAGGGAATTTCTCCTGTGTCTCGAAACTTAATTTAATATTACATTTCATTATTTTGATTGCTTCATTTACGGAACAATATGTTTAGTTTTTTGTTGATTTCAGGCTCGATACGGTGTCTCATAACACACACAATGTAGATTGATTTTTCCATTCCTAATTCCTAATTAAGAAGAAACTCCCATAAGTTCACTTTAGGTTGGAATACTTAGGGAGAGATTTGAAGTAGAATTGACAAAGCACACAAATGAAAAAGAAGAATGGGAAACAGTGATTTCCAAGTAGTGGAAGACAATGAAAGTATAGGAAAGTGAATCATGTTAAATTCAACCCATTTAAAGTAAAGACTTTCCCTGATAACTATACTCAATGTCCTTCAAAATCAATTTTAAGTGCACTTTGACTTGAACACAAAAATTTAGGTAGTAGAAATTAGCCATTTAAAATACTCGAAGTTAAGGATATTGTCAAAGATCACATTAATCAAGGTTAATGTTTCTTCGGGGTTATATCACGCTACGCGAAATTCGGATGACAAAGCGCAGGAGAACGAATCGGATAGTATGGCCTTTAGCAAATTCTCGATGCATCTGTAAAGGAATCCAAGAGGTACGGCGCGCTACCTACAAACGGCCCATTTTCTTAGGGGAAAATTCGTCCATTGCTATTCCTGAACGAACCTAGCAGGCAGACAGCAAAAGTGATTTTTATGCCTCTACTGCTGGGTTATCAACATTCTCGACTAAATGTATTCAGGTTTTCTCTTTAAAAAATTTAGGAAGGTTTATTATTTCGAAAATTCATTTTATCAAACTTGTAAAAATCAATAGAAAATTTAAGAAAAATCAGAAAAAAAATGACTAGCAAACTCAAAAAAATGAGGAATAAAATATACTCAGCAAATCCTGAATTCAAAGAAGTACAAAGATAAGATCGAGTGACAGAGCTAAAAAAATGAGTACATTAAATAAAATAAGGAATTTAACTTCTTAAAAAAAATACTTTTCACCATAATCAATGGATCCTTGGTGTATGGTTTTCCGAGACCTTCAACTTCACATTCAATTCATCTGCGATGTTATGGCTTTAGGTTTAGGATTTTTGTTCAAAGCCATCTCTCTTTGTGATGAATACATGAAAAAGCATAGTTGTCACCCAATAAGTCTCCAATCTTGCTCATTGATCAAAACTAGGAATATCTATTTCAAATCCTTTGGAGGAGTCACGTTGGGATAAAACCATAACTCCGGGGAGTGTCTACAGATAGGCATTAAGCTTAACTTTGGAATTCCCGTGTCCTCTATTACTACGTCATGGGCTCACTGGTAGCATGTAAGCGTTTGAGTCAGATGTTATTTAATCGGAGCGTAAGACATGTTTTAATGAGAATCTACGATGACATTGCATTGAGGAAAATGCTCATGTCTCTTTGGTGGGGTGAGTTTTTTATTGTTTGTGTGATTTATAAATTATTTATGGATTTTATACACCCCTCGGTGCGATTCTCCCTTGTTCGTAAGTTGTGCCGATGATTTTTATCTTCTTTTCTTTAGAGGCATCCTTACTTTCATGGCTTAGCTAGCAACAATGTTTTTTGTCCTAGTCCTCGTACAACCCCTTCTTATTCCAATTTAAGCAATTCTTGTTCACCGTTGTGATGTGCCAATCTATAATATTATGAATTTTAAGTTTTAGTATTCTATAAATTCACTTATAGATACTATATTGATATTTTTGATTAATTTATTCATACTTTAAGGGCATTTGAGAACACCTACAGACGCTTTACATAAGAAGTAGCATGTAAGTTTAATTAGATCTATGACGAGACTGACAAAAAAAGATTAAAGCAGTATATTATGAAAGCATATTGAATAACAGGCCAAAATCGAATCGATTTAGAATCTTGAATACCGATATAACTGTTCAGCGGTCCCAAATTCACGCATCCAGTTTCACATTAAATCCATTGTATATTATGGCCTGATTTACATTCGGTTCTTTTTAGGCGTTATTTAATTTGCCGAGAGGAGAGTGATTTTTAAATTTCGCAGGTAGTATATACTCATTCTTATACTTAGTGAATAAATAATGATATTGTTGTTGTTGATTGTTGTTGTTGTTGTTGTTGTTGTTAGTCATGAGTAGTTAGTAGTACAGAAGTATCCTTATCATTGTGTAAATAGCTTACACAACTACAACACTTATATTCGATTAAAGCTCATGCTTATCTGATATTTCTCTAGAATTGAAAGAAATCTTATTAAGTTTGTAAACATTCATGAAATCTTCTCTTATTCCAGCCAACCTAAATTCATAGTTTTCGAGGACAATTTGATAATTCAATAAAGTCAACATTCATCTTCACATTCTTGCATTCTTTTTGGTCAACATTATATTCAATCTCTATGTTCAATCATTTATTTATTTTTGTCTCTTCAAAATACTAAATTTTACTAAGTTGTTGTTAACATTCTAAAAAATCTACGAGTTTTCCCCAAACTTCGCTTCTATAACTTAGTCAACTAGGAGATCTTAGACATGTAGAACTTTTTCTAACCCACTGACCCCAC
>SNQN01000999.1:0-22542 GCA_008642245.1 Bassia scoparia
GCATACGCGGCATGGGCGGGATAGGACTTACCTTAGCCATGTGATCCATTAACCACATGCAACCAAGGTAAACTCCCCCCTTAAGGTGATCTAGGTGGCTAGACTGTTTCTTTTTCATTTTGCATATAGGGATCATACTAGTGTGACAACGTGCTATGTGTTTTTAGCTAACTAAGGACCTTTGCTTTGCATACTAAAAACAAACGATTCATGTACAAGTCATGTAACATGTCTCATATAGCAAGTGGTCATTCCTTAGGTGTCGTAATGTCAAAATGGTTGTAACTAGAATCATTTAGACTTTACGTCTTTTGCATCGCATAATTGTAAACGAGSGCCAAAACTCATAATTCGCCTTTAAAAATATTCAAAAAATTAAAAAAAACGAAAAAAAATTCGGACAAAAAAAATCCGAAAAAAAAGTCAAAAAATTTAAAATAGATAAAGGCGAAAAATAAATTTTGGCGTTCTTGCATTTTCATTTTAAGTCAAGTCTATAGGCAAGGAATGATCACTATTAGGCCATGCATTGAGTTTAGTCAAGGAAGCAAGTCATGCATTGTTTTCCAAAAATCGAGTCTAATACACTCTCATGCAGGATATAGTCATCTACATAGCAACTTCGAAGGTCGGCAAGGCACGATCTACKAGTTCCTATTCCTTTGCACAARAGGGACGTTCAACACCTCAAGTCTAGGTCCTCCAATTCCTCACCTCCACAAATGGGTGAAGAAAGTAGCAACACTCGCGACAACACTGAAATGTAATCCTCCATTAACACCATGCATACAAGGCTTACTTCACTCGAGCAGACAATTGCCCCACGGTTCAAACTAGTTAACATGGTTCTCAACAATATGGCTAATGAACTTGAAGTCCTCAAATCTAAGGTGCACTCATTTAATAGATGACACAATCACCTAAACAACGAAAGCATATTTATAATTGTCACTAATGAGATCAACACAAATTAAATATGAATAAAGCTGCACCATAAATAGATTCGGAATATATAAATCATGACTTAAAAAAATTAAAAGTAAAATAATTGACATGTTCCAAAATAGAAATAATAATATAATAAGATATAAGCCATTTAATAACCCTTAAAAGTATACCATAATTGTACGAACATAGTCTATAAAAGAAACACATAGACTCATTCACAATCTTGATATATTAAATCTATGATTAGTGTATGATTATTTTTAGTGTTTATATCAGTGAGAGAAAAAGAATAGATATAACTTAGTTAATAACACGTGACTAAAAATATTCGATTTTACTTTTATTACGCACATTGAAGAAAATGCACGATAATATATGCAATCAAATAATGACACTTATTAGATGCATTTGTTGACTAATATTTAGAGGGAATAAATAAACATAATCACAATATAATATTTGACAAACAGTAATCTCAGTGGAGAATACATGAATTGATATCATTCATTTATTGATATGTATGATGTGCGAAGATAGTGAAGAATATAAAACCTACGCATTACATATGGCACCACCCTGTGATAACTCAATAGAGCAAGAAATTACGCAATACTACTCGACTAATATTACGAAATTCAGAGCATACCGTGCGCTTGAACTAACAGTCGGGCTAATATCTTAGTGAAACTGATATCTTAATCTGACGAACACAACACCCGATCTAAAGACATTCCCAAGAGAGATCAAAACACAGACTACAGCAATCGGTACACACTCCGGACAATATAAGTAGTATAATAGTCACCGCAAATACGTCGGGTATGAAATGATGGTTCGGAAAAAATACCGGTTTGACTGCGAATACAATGGTCGAGGAGAATGTGACAATGTAATTGGATTCACACTAATCTATGAGTGCAGACAGGGTATGTTTCTAGTCAGATAATTTTGTGCCTCTTATAATTAAAACACTTATTTTTGACATTTAATTTTACTACGACTGACCTATGTACGGTCAGTAAATTTTTTTTTCATCAAACGAAAAAACCTCGAGTTTGTAAATCTCACACTTATCGCGACGGAACAAGCATTAAACACAAATAAATCCCACACTAAATCTTGAGGGATGCTTCACGATCTATTATATCACTCTACGTTATCACCTTTTAAATTTACCTTCTTCTCCTTTATTGATCATATTCCCTGTACTCACTCATTTAACGCTATCTCGCTATGGTATTGTCTCTCCTGCACTCACAATCCCTCAACAGCACACCCTCGAAATCTCACTATCAGAATTAAACACGACCATAAATAATTCTCTCTTACTTTTTCTGTCGTATAACTGTTCTTACAAGGTTTGTTCTTCTTAATCCTTTAGATCCACTCTACTTGCACAAGCTTCATAAGTTTCTCATTAAACATGAGACTAGCACATTCTGCTCGGCTACGCCATCTCTTACCTCCCGACCAATATTGTCTGTTCTTTTGCACATTTGTCCATAGAGCGCTAAGCGCTTTCGAAATGCGTCCGTGCTCTAACCCCAAGTAATTGGTATATGATTTTATCCTGAGCATTGTTTAGTTTAATTTTTTTTTTTTATTTCCTTCTATCACTTCCTCTCGTGTTCACAATTATCAATAATTTCTAAGAAAATTTGTTATGTCAAATTATTTTCCGATTTGTTTATTTATTTTGCCACGTTCCACGTCTTATTCTACTACGTCAAACAATGTTTATCATTAGGTTAGTTTACTAAACATATAATTAGAATATAGTGTTAATATTTTTATCTCTGGAGGATCACATATATTTTCTATTTTACATTGCCGTTAAAAAGTTGTACTTGTAGGATATTCTTAATTCGTTGAGTGCATTAAGTCTTATTTAATATAATTTATTGATGCTATTTATTTAATCGATATTTTATACCAAGAGTGTAAAATTGATTTTTGTAACTTATTTTAAAAGTTTACGTATTAATGTTTTAGGCTATGTTCATATATTTTTTGATTTATAAGCTCTCAATAATTTTTGTCTATGATTTCACTTTACAAGTATATTTATAGTATATTTACTCTTATTATCATATAATCTAGCGATTTCCTATTCGTTTGAGTTTTGTGTACACAATTTTTAATTATGATTCCAGTTACTATCAATAATGTCATATTATTATATTAAAAAATATTCGAACAACATCAACATTCATGATGAATGGTATCATTTCTCTAATTATATACGATTAAAATTAAGTATGGAACGTTTGTCTTCATCAAAATTATCTAAAAATAATATATCTTGTTATCTATATTTTTAATTTTTTAAGAGGAATTTTTGCTAGATGTCATGACAATTCATAATCTTGCAATAATTTATTAGTTGTCGTTTTTTTGTTCTCTTTCTAAGATTGCTTTTTGCTTCCTCATCTGGATATTTATTGTAATTTATTTCTTTGATTTCTTTGTAATTCCTATTTTATATCACTTTTAGAATTGCATTTTTTTATTTAAATAGAGGTGAAGTTTATTTATAGATAATCAATTAAGATGGTCTGTGAAAGAGTAATTATTATTTTTATAAAGTGAAACAATTTTGAAGTCTGTATTGTATTCTCTTAAGACAAACCCCGCGCGGCCAGTCCATAGGCTCTGTGAATATCTTTTAGTGAGAAAACTTTCAAAACACTATGCGAATGATAAAATCATAGATATTGAGATCATCCATTGATGCTCAGTATCTCTGTTTTAACGAGAATGTTTTTATATGTCATGCGGAATATTGCGTATTTGTGAATATAGTGAGCATGGTTTGTCGTGTATGTATTTATTGGAGTAAGAGTGCAAACTTGTGAATATTATTTGAGTCAATTATTGACTATGGTAACCATATTTTCAGTAGAGTATTTTTCGCGAGTATACATATAAAATTAGAAGTTACATTTATTGATTAGGGTGTGATAAAGGCAATGAACCATAACTCTAATTATCAGAATATATATTGATATAAATTAGAGTATTATGATTAAAGTGTAAACTTTATATAATATCAATGATATTGCGTATTGTTAATGATTTTAGTTGTTTAGTCTATCACCTCGAAGCATAAGAACCCCTAGATTCTTAGCACAACTTAATCATTTTCGAATACAATCTGTGATGGCATCACCAATATTTTATAGAGTCAGATAAAGTCAGAGAAGTCTCCTAGACAATGTTTCAACATATGAGCGAGAAGTCTCAGAACCTATGATAGACACAATTTGTCAATCCATAAGCAACATCCAATGTAATGCTATATCTATTATTTATAAGTTTTAGATTCCACTCGCTGAGAACGATTAATCAGTACATGAGGATTTATGCATAATTAATATATTACACACGTGATACCCAATAAACTAGCTAGCAATTAGCGTCCTTGGCTTTTAAAGAAGAAATCTATAGATTGAGTAACGCAATAGTACAAACAGGAATGTGAAATTATGCCAAAAATATAGTAAGTTTTAAACAAACAATAAATCCGCGCACTTAAACTACGACTTACATAATTGTGAGAGAGCTTGCAGAAAGTATCCCATTAATATATCACAAAATATCACTAAAATCAATATTATAAAGGCATTTGGTGCAAATCAGATTCTAATGAGCACCAATCAATATCAGTCACGAGATGATTGCCCGTATATCGACCTAGGCATATCGAGGTAATTTAGTTATAAACCGGACCATACAGAGAGTAAACGTAAGAATATCAATTTATCACCCGAGCAAATGTGGTTTTGTCACCGTAATTGGTATGTTTTTTATCTTCTGATTTCGAGAGTATATGTGCATAATATAATATAGTAATTGAGTAACGATAAAGATATTCTTTTGATTTCTCCTTTTCTGCCGATACCTCGCGCGCTGGTTATTCGACCGTTTTGACGATCGGTCACTCGAAAGTTAATTACATTATTGATTATGGTAGTGTATAAACAATGACCGAGTAGTCACGAAGGAAGCGCCAGAGAGTATATATTTGAAGATGTAATAATACTGCATAGACGCAGTAATGGGAACTTAAAAATGAGGCAGGAGACCGTTATATTTATAGAATATCTAGTTGTTTAGATATACATTTGAGTGTTCCTTAAAATTAAGAGGAAAAGCAACAAGGAGAGTTATGAATGATGCCAAAAGAAGGTAATGGTACCATACTAATTGATGCTAGAACACAGAAATATATGAGTTTATCATAGATGGAGAGTCGCTTGTTACATCACTAGAACTCTATGACTCTAAACGACTTTTGCGTCACTCCATTGCTAAATAAATAGAACAAAATGCCAGAACTGAAGGGAAAAGAACAACACAAATCATAACAAACATAAATTATCTATTTCTACAGCAATTTTCTAACTTTCCTAGTCACTTGGCTTAGTAGCCAAATATAGTTTAAGATAGCGTACTAAAGAATACAATTTATCGCTAGTTCATAACTTACCCTCTCTTATTAGAGAATCTATAGATCACTTCGTTACAATATTTCCAATTGTGTGAACATGGAGGTAAAACCTTCCCTGTAATACACAGTTGTATGTCTGACTATCGTTCTCGCTCTTATTAACGGAAAGGATTTTTTATCTATCACTTCTAACGTTCGAGCTTTTGTACTTACTCACAGTT
The DNA here is from genome assembly GCA_008642245.1 of Bassia scoparia. NCBI lineage: Eukaryota > Viridiplantae > Streptophyta > Magnoliopsida > Caryophyllales > Amaranthaceae > Bassia > Bassia scoparia. Next base: position 5,620 of record SNQN01000999.1, read on the forward strand.
TCATTCAGATTTGTTTATTTTCCTAGTTTAACAAGTCTATCTATTTTTTATTCGGTCGTCACGACCTATAGTACCATTATTAATGTTAGGCGTAGGTTATGCTATAATAATCGGTTACAGAGGAGCAACCTGCCCCCGGGTCGTAAAACAAAAACAACATTAGGTGTAGTTGATCTGTATTATGAGCTTTGAAGATTGTAAAAAATATTTTCGATCATAGTAGAGGATAGTCATAGGGCGAGTTGTGGTTAAATATGGTAAAGGGTGAGAAGTGAACTATGACTTGTAGGAAGTGGTAAGAGAAACGGTGAGGTTTTAAGTTGCTGTTCATCCCGCAATCTTGCATAAAATGCACAAAAATCAGATGCACATTGCCTATCGAAATTGTAGTAATACTTGTTCCATAATCAGGTCAACGTGGACGAAATGTCAAGAGAAGCATTGAGCAGCCATTATTTGTGGTAGTCTACACACCATCAATGACTAACTGGCTTCGCCATATGTTTCAGGCGAGACAGCTAGGAAGGAATATCTGCTTGCTTTATTTGGTGTATGTTTCACGTGTGAGATATATAGTTATTTCGAGAATACTATGAATCATATATTCATATACAAGATCACCAGAATATTCCTAGAATTTAGTTATTCTTTAGAGAGCAATAGATATGCACCACTAGACTTATCTATAAAGAAATTCCAATTCCCACTCATTCTTTCAATATTGTTCGCTACAGTTCTACTTTTGTTAAGGACAGTATATGTTCAAGAACATTCTAGTTAATAGTTTGTATAAATCAATACATTAATGTAAGATATAATAATGAAAGATAGGACCTACTGTATATAAAAATGCGAAGATTTAAAAATCATGATAAAAGAAAATAAATAATCTTAAACTCTTGACTCGACTCACTAGTAGAATTTGGAGATAAAAATGTGATGAAAGAGCGTCAGAATAAAAGCATGGGTCTTCAAGAAGTTGACCATATAAGCCAGAAATTGACCTATCTTCTTTGCTAGAAGTACAAAAATAAGCCTAATGCTAACTTTTAATAAAAGACGACCAAGACCTAAAAATAGAAACATACATTATTAATAAAATTGTAACTTAATAAGAAAATCAAAAAATAATAAAATCTGCACCGTTATAATATTAAAATCCAATGAAACAGTCAGTGTCGTAAGATTTTGTTTTTCTATAAGTATTAAATTTAACTTAAACAGTTCGTGCAAAATTGGTTTTATATTATATAAGGATTTTAAGACTAATAACAATAAAATTTAATTCAAATAATTCGCGAGCAACAACCTAATCACAACGGCTGAAGAACATTTATTTATCAAGCCTTTGCATACTCAGATATATCCAAATTTGCGGAAAAGCCAACACCTTTAGTGTGTTAATGGTCTACAGTGAGGTAAACAACTTAAACACTATAAATCATCTCAATTATTCATTCTCCATAAATAGTTCTAGTATCGAACCAGGTGCACTTGTTCAATCTACTTAAAGGTCTCTTTTTCGTTATCAAGCTAGAATATGTCACTCATCTCTCTCTGTATAATCCTTTACATCCACATGATCTACGTTCCTTCTTCTATACAAAAACTCAAGAGAAAGTATACATCAAGGTAGTATTCATAACGCAAGATAAACGCAGAAAACTCTAACCTTCTTGCTCATCCCTCTTATAATTCCAACACAATAATTACCGGTGAAATATTGAACATAAACTTCATCGGACCATCGTGAAGTCTTCCAATAAATTCGTTTATAGAAAATGATACGGGAACCAGAAAATACTCCATTCCCGCACGCACGCAAACTCAACTCCGACAAGAACTGCACCAAGCCGCGAGTTTGTAAAAACAGCTAAAAACTCAGAATCTGTTCCTCTTCCCAATTGGTTGCCTCAAAACCTCAATTCGACAGCTCAGCCAACGGAATACCAGTATTACCGCTTGTCAACCCTACTCAAAAAGCTCAAGTTGAGTACTCAATCATCATTTCTTCATACTGCCACAACGTCCACCTAATTATACGCAAAAACAACCTTATTATCTACTACTCCACACACATATCCGTGCACAGATCTACCTTACAATTCGCTCGTATTTTCTAATGTGGTCTTGTTTACTTATTTTCTCAATTTAATATTACATATTTTTCTTCTATCTGTGAAGGTCCGCACTATAACTGAGGTTCTTGTTCATTTGCTTCATCTTTTATTTGTTATAGCTGAATTAGCCAATCATTTCGTGAAATAAGACATTTTTTCATAAGGGTCATTCTGTAGACATATTTTAGTTGTTCAGACTATCTTTCTTCTATAGTCACTCATAACGTATAGATTACTGACCTTCACCTGTTTAACAACTGCATTATTATTCTAACTAAGCAATCGAATGTTCGTAACTGTCTTTTGAATTTTTTCTGGGTTTATTGTTCTTATTTTTGCTTTTTTCGGTTCTTAGATCTACTTTCTGGTCACATCTATTAGATTCGATATCTTTACAATCTAAAATTCTATCACGAAGTTATTCTTTGATCATTTGGTATTTGTCTGAACTGACATTTTACGTTTCTGACACAAACTAACATATTTGTACATAAAATATAATTGCATCAAAATTTGAAGATTTTACTACCTAAAGATGTAACATTCTACATATTTTATTTTCACAGTCTAATCAGATCTTTGAGTTATGCTGTGTAGACTCAATTTTTTAGAGCTAATGTGGATGGTACAATTTTGGTTTAATAATAGTGTTTTGGTTATTTGTAATCACTATAGAGGCATAGAGATATATCTTTGTTTAATCATATTTCTCGGTCATTTTAATTTATGTAATTTTTCAATATACGTGTATTATTTTATCAGAGAGAGGGTGTATGTATTTATAAGCAATAGGTCTGCATTTTCAAATTGATTACACACTGTTTAATTTTACATTATGTTTATGAGACTATAAAATTAATTAGAAAAAATGAGTTCTACAAAGAGAACACGATAAAATAAAAGTAAGTAGTGGTAATGGTGATGGCGTAAGAGTGAGAAGATATATATTGGTCACAAGGGGAAACGATGGTTAGACATTACTGGCTTTATTATAAATGAACTCATTGTTAGGACTCCATGCAGAGAATGTTAATTTGACTTATAGTATTGCTTGGTATTGATCGTGTTCTATATTTTATTTTGATACCAACTTAGATAGAATCGAAGAGGAATCAATTTCTTATTAATTCAATAATATATATTTTAAATATGCTTATGTATATGTTATAAATCGGATCTTCCTCAGAATAATTCATTTCATTGTATTTAAACTATGTCAGAATGACCTAAATGATTGATAAAACTGGACTGTGACGTGATTATTACAAAATTGCATAACTTTAGAAAGTTCGGAGCTCTAATTCAGCTCGTTTCTGCACAGAATTCGCGGATACATTATTATATCTACTGGTGAATGTATTTATTGGCCACATATTCAAGACCGCAAACGATAATCATACAGAGAAGTATTTAAACATCTGAGAGAACATACATTTATCGATAACCATAACTAAAGCTGCGGTCAATGAAATTATACATCTCACAATAAATGTGTAGTTCGATTATATTGTATGAGGCAATTAGACAATAACACATCATACCAGCTTTACATACCATTAAACACATACTATAAATGTATGGTTCCGTAGTAAATAGTGGAAGATAACATATGAAGAAGTCGTATTTGAGCAGATTGTAAAGCCAACACGGCATGCAAGTTTTTCTTTCGCAGTATGAACAAACAACTAAGAAGAAGAAAGACTGAAGAGCGAGTTCAGTATGAAATCACTCCAAAGCAATTTATTGGCAATGTACACTTTTGTCTGCAATTCTTGTAAATGCCCTGCGGTTTTAGTCAATACATGCAGCGTTAATTTGATTAGTTAAATATTCTTCTAATATAGTTCATGAGCGTGCTTATAACTCATACAAATGCACGACGGATAATTCAATACAATAACTTCAGTTATCAGCTCTGGGCCTGTGAGAAGAAGAGTGACCAAGCTTAGTTTTTTGAGCTCACATCTTGTGATCTCGTCTCTGACTATAGAGAGTGCTTCTCAATCAAATCACGGTGGATGCTCCGAGTTGCAGTCATAAATTATGACGTTGTTATTTGTCTGAATCCAGTTTTTCGATGTCGTAGGACTAATGTTGATAATTACTAGGCGAGCGAATATCCGTAATGTAGATAGAGTCGAGGAATGCATCGAGGTACGATGCTCTACAACAAGAAATAGAGACTAAGCGTAAGTAAATTTACTCACAGCAAATTCATTTAATCGGTAAGTAGTGGCATTTACGGTGTGCACCTCAAGAAGATTCGAGCAAAACGAGTGGTAAATGAATTTGCTTTCCCGTATCAAAGGCTTCACATCAACCATAATATATGTGAGTGCACACACCTAGTGAAGTATTGAGAGTTTTGTTTGTGCTATAATAGTTACAAAAGCGCGCAAGAATCACTCACAAGTGGGCTTATACATGATCACTTGTATTGTTATCAGCTTCAACCGTAGGCAAATGCAATAGAAGAGGTTTTTCAATAACACTTTGAAAAGGCGATTAATTAGTTTAATGGATGTCTAAAGAAGGTTAGTTGACTTGATTCATTCTTTAATTGATAGATAAATACACCAATCCCAGTATAGAATAGTAATTAGTATTGGATCTATCATACTCGTGAGTCGAGAACTGCAATAAAAAGCTTTATCGAATATAGAATATATACTGTATTAAATAATATACATAACGAGAGAGTGACGTAGATTAATCAAACGCGAGAGGATTATTACAACCTGACATGACAAAAGCAGTAGAGGGACAGCAGAACACTTAATATTGAGTTTTGAATAGAGGCAGTGAGCCCTAGTCCAATTACACTTACGTAGCAAAAGTATAGATAGAAGTATATTGAAAGTTGATGATACAACTTTCAATAGGAGTTCAAAAAGTAGTAGAGTATGTACTGAACCAATTATACAAGGTTAATACATTGAATCAGAATAGGTATGTTAAATAAGTAGTAATGTAGGAAGAGAGTATTCTAATGTAAAAAGAATGAAAAGATTAGATAAAAATGGGAGTAATAAAAGAATGAGACAACGCGTGTCTGTACATTCGCCACCCTCTCCTCTTTTGAGAAAGAGTTTTACTATAGTTAGAGTATATGTAAAATATCATGGTATGAATTAAAATATCTATCCATGATATAATCAACAAAAGAAACTCGACCACTAAAAAATTCTGAATACATGCAAAATTCACTAGAAGTGAATTGCAACGTGAGACTGAATTGATCATATCACGGGAACACCATTCAAGAACCCTGTGAATTACTATGCAAATAGGACCAATGACACTAGAGTATACTATTTAAATTTTATCCGAATCATTGCAATCAGTAAGATAGTATGATGTTCAAGAACTGTCCTCCTAAGACTTTTTGTTCAAATGGACAAATCAAAAGCTGCCCGAAAAACTTTTGAGACACAGATAAAAATTAAAAATTGTCACTTCAGTTTGCAAGAGTACAATATTTATTTTTGATGTGTAATTTAGTCTAAGTCATTACGTTCCTCACTTAGCCCATTGTGTGATTCTGGCTATATTATATGTAATAGATGGCTTAAAGATCTTCTATAAAGAAATTTGAGAGAGAACGCTGATTTCGATGAATACTAGTGTCCGATCAACGTTGTGGTTCAAAGCAACAATTAATTTTAACCAAAACTAATATAAACACAGCTTACCAAATAGGAATTATAGCTATACATAGTGTTAAGATTCCTTAGGAGACTGGTTCCATATAAACTATATCGAATGGGATAAATAAACAAGAGTACACAATTGACTAAAAACTAGAAGTAATGGCGAGAGTAGATTTAAGTCTCTCAATCCAATGATACATACGAGCGACGCGTCCAAAGTGAGTAGTCTGACAAATACAGCTGTATGGAGCATCGTTTTGATTTTGTAAAATATAGCAAAGCAATAACGTATGTATTAGATTAGACAATGAATAAATAAAGAAATTCACGTAACGTATTGCCTTAAGATAAAAAATCAGAAGAGGTGATTCAACTCAGAGTATTGTCCCATTTGCAACATTTGTTCCCCATTATGCGACCTCATCCAGAGCCAAGAGACATTCGGTTGAAAATTTCTGAAATTTGACTAGTATCTTAATTAAAACTCGTCAGAATTTTACAAGCGCCACTTCTTACAATAGCTTTTCGAGGTGAGTTAACGATTTGAAGTATAACTAAACAGAACGATCGAGGTTTCTGCGCCTCAAGAGTATGCTAAATGTAGTCATAGAGCCTATGACTTGAAATTCACACACACTAGTAATTAGAGCAATCATACAACTTGTGTGAATGATGGTTGTTTGTGTTATTCACCTGGGAATCGCAACGCCTATGAAATTTCGTTTGCCCCAAATAAAAAATATTTCAATCTTAGTTCCCAGGATGAACAGAGTCGATCTTTGTGACGATTCTGGTACAAGTATGCAAATTCCACCGTCTGCTTCTTTAGCCTTAATCATAATTGCACTTTTCAGTTTTAATTTGGACACAGAGAAAGCTAGATTGGAATCTCTCTCACAAAGTTCTGTAGATTGACCAGGCATGTTTGAGCCCCATGGCGATGCATAGTTCCAATCACAAGAGTGATCCCGAGTATGCCTTTGTAATTTCTTCGGATACCTTCATGAGCACTTTACAATGACCATATTACAAAAATGCAATTTAGATTTAAGTTTCATATCGAGGAGCTCATTATGCTCACATAAATTAATAGCTATATAATATATGAGTTATTCCAAGAGATAAAACGCACCCTGCGAAGAGGGATTTTTCTTTGAAATTTTCTGAATTTTTTCTATGCTTTATGAAATCTCTTTTTGAGGAGACTCAGGAAAGTTTGTTAATTTTACTTCTGGGACAACATTGTAGATTATGACAAACACATCTACCCAACATTCCTACGTCACTTTATCTTGTCAAATCGCTTTTTTTTCGATATATATACAAATAATCTTACATTTTTTGCTAACCTTATATGTTTTATGCATTATTTGTTATAACAGAGGATAACTACCGTGGTTAGCATGTCAACACGTGTCTATATACAAATAATTTCCTATCCAGAGGCCAAGCACACTGGAGCGCGTTCCTATATCTTGTGGTGAGTTGTATTTCTTTTAAGTATTCATCTTCCTACTATATACCGACCATAAGCATTCATTTTCGGATGAAGTTTCCCAATTATCTGTTTCTATTCGATAGAATCTTTTCAAATGAGGATATTCATCGAACATTATGAAACTACCCTCCCTTCTCTTAATTTTATCTTTTTATGTAAACTTTTCTCGATATTCTTTTCTATTTTTCAGCGCGAATTAAGACAGTCGTCTCACAAAGTGCGCTACCTGATCACGTTGCGACGAAAGCTCGCGGATAGGAGCTATTCTGCCCGACACGTTACTTGTCGGACGATAGTGAGCTTTTCTGCCATAGAGTGAAAAGTCAAGAAAAAATCTAGAGTTGTTTACTTGGCTAACAAGGATAGTATGTGTCCGATAAGTATATTCTGCAAAATAACGTTACAAAGTAGGGAGTCTATAAGCAGAGATCAGCAATTCACAATAAGAATATGACAATATTCAGGTTATAAACAATTATCAAATACCTCTATATGGCTAAGTCCATCACAAGCATACAGACCATGCTTCCGTGTTAGAGAGTCTTACTCAATAGCACTTTATTTATTTAAATTCGTTTTCAGGTAATCCTATTGTAGGACGAGCCGTATAACACACACACACACAAACACAAACACACAACCAACATTTGTTAGGGGTGAATGAGTGAGGATGAGATTATGTACAGCGAACACAGAACACACACACGAAAGAAATAAGATAGGTGAATGAGCAAGCAATCACATTAAGGAAAAGAAAGAGAAAGAAACCACAAACAACACGACAAAAGCACAAGCAACACAAAACAAACGAAACAAGAAAACAACAACACACACACACACAAAGAAAACAAACAAACACAACACGAAACACACACGAACAAAAAAAGAATAAAAAGATGCCCACAGCACATGACGGCGCAATGTGTCATGTTCTATCACGAGCACACGGAACGACTTAACACAGTGCTGAAACTAGTACAAGTTGTATATATTATTCGCTTGTTTTTAATTGTGTCTCCATCAAAAAATGAGAGTTTGCGATTTTAGGTGCTTCTACAGCAAATTATATCACCTATAGGCCGTGAGCTTTGATCATATATTGAGGTCGGTCACCGTGATTAGTGAGAGAAACAGATAGATAGGACTGTTTTTTTTCTTATTAGACACACTTCATAAAGTTGCGGGACATAGTTCCAAGATCTGATTTATATCAAAGAACACCATCACAACAAATGATGCGATAGGCTCCTGCTGAATTTTAAGCGACCAAATACAACATTTTTCTCAATATACACGTTATATATCAGTATAAACATTTGATCAGAAGGATTTTCGACAGAGCGTAACTGCAGTTAAAAAGGAGGAGAGGTTGACAATTGAGTTAACATTATGAGAGACTGCCCACTTAAGAAATTTTCTACTGTTGTCGATCACATTAGCTTCTATCTAGTATGTATTGTGATTATATTAATATCCTAGAAACTTGAGATTACTTTAGTACATGGCTTGAGCGGCTATCAATTAAATACTTACAAAATGGTTTAGAGACACACAGATTATATAGCGTATCCATCAAATCTACTGTATGATAGATTTTATGACAAACAAATTACATTCTATATAATGACATTTTTATATCAGGATTAAAAACATATAATTATCTTCAATATATATCACATTTAATAGCTCTCCCAAACAAATATCACTAACTATTTTTCTACTGCTCACTTCCAAATATCACACACTTCCGATTGTTCCAATAAAATTGAATCTAAAAATTCTACACCCAAAACTTATAACTGACTAAGTATTTTATTTAATTTTTTTTTGTGGATTAATTTCCTTATTTGGTTTAATAATTATTATTGGACATTACCCTATAAATGTTTACTTTGCATTTTCGATGTTCATTCATAGTTTCACAATAGTTATAAAAATCACCTTATATTTCAATATGCTTCCATCATTGTCTAATTCATAATTGTCAAATAATTTTTATACACTATGTAAATTTATAAAACACTAATAATCAATAGTAAATAATGAGTTGTTTTAGTCTCAAGGCAAAAATTCACATATACTGTTATAAAATTAATATAGAGCTAATTTTTTACTGTAGATTAGATAGTAATATGTTCATAAGAAGAGCCTTATGATCTATTATCTTGGAACAACTGGTGTTTTGTGACAAGCTTTAAAACAGCTGAACATAGTAGTAACTAAATTCAACTAAATATGGAGTCAGTGTTAGAGAGTATTTAGAAAGGTTAGAGATCATATCTTATTACTAAATATAGCTTAACATTACGTATTATAATTTAAGTGAATTGTGAGGTCGGGAATCTCTACAGTATGAATTTGAACCTGGCATAAGTTAAACCTGGTGAACTAAGCATATTAAATGGTCTAGAATAGGCATATAGCTAGGATCAATAATTATTGAGAGGTATTGCATAGCCTGAATCATGTATAAAATATCGTATTCGAACTACTAGAAAGAGAAGATTAACAGAAATGACTTAACTTATTACGATGAAGTAGAAAAGGACAGCCTCAAAAAAGAAATAGTGTTAGGACTTACCGTTGAAAGAGCACATCATATGGTGTACAAAAAATGTTCCTCTAAATTCCGTTAATCCTGCATGGTGGTAAATCCCAAAACTCCTGAGCATTGCTCGAAGGATTATTTAGAGAAAGAGACCCACATCTAAAAAATGAAAGCCTAGGCCAGTGTGGCCCAAATCTTATACAAGTGGTGCATTCACCTGGAACTGAACATTTCGGGTGCCCCAGTAAATTTGCAACCTTACGTCAACTAGTCACCCACGGGTTGCAATCCTACCTTTCATCTCGGTACGAATTATGTATAACAGCTCTAATTCTTTAAACTCTGCAACTATACTCAAACGTGCGTTCTATCAGATCATCTCTTATACAACTTCACTCCAATGATAGAAGTCAAATGGACACGCCAAACAGCACCACACCAACATGCATAACAAGTGCCCTAACAATCCAAAGGCTTCTGAGTTGGACTCAGAGATTTCAAGGAAGGAGTCAGTCCACCCTCCCTCATTTGCCTTCTTCATGTGTGCTTGATATCATTTCGCACGTTGAATCAAGACAGCAGCGAGCGAACATACAAACAAAGTCACGTTAAGGTAGTAACACGTAATATAGAAGACACATGATCTATAACATTCTGCAACCCAGAAGATCCAAAGGAACAAGTACTAAATAGAAGGAATGTAAGAGGATGAGTCCTGGACAAGGAAATTGAAGATGACTGTCATACCTATCACCCAACAGAAAGACACCCAAGACGTTCAATTATGATATAAAAATTCTAAGAGTTGCATTCAGACAGAAAGTTAATTCTACCAGCTCCCAGCAGATTACTACGTCAATGGCAGTTCATTCACCTCAGGAGGATTTTAACGGAAAAACATTGTAATACGCAAATCAAAGATGCAAATGCCATAAACTTATTCTTGTCAGTCAACGTGCCATGTCCTGATAATCTGCAAAGTCTAGCCCTAGCTGAGGATCTCGAATGGATATTTTTTTCTTGTAGTCTCGAGAAAAGTTATACAACTTCTTTATCACGAATCTGTATGACGTAGAGAATACCGGGCAGAGACGAACCAATGTTGATGCTGAGTCTGTGTATATATTAGAGCTCCCTTCGGAAGCACTCAATTTGTTGAACGGTCTAGATCCAGAGAAAGAGTGGCCTAAGAGACCAAAATAATGTCTAAAGAGCATAGCGCTCATAAATTTGAATATAGAAGAGATAGACATCTAACGGACTATGAGAAAGAGAGACGATGACATACATTGATACGTGACGCGAGGGAATCTTAGTCATGTATAACATGCGCTCAGGTAATAATAATGCCTATGGTTAGAGTTGTAAAGCCCAGAACGCAGAGGACTATATTGTAAGGTGAATCAATATCTGTGCATTCATATTGAACAAAAAAATATCCAGTAACAACGTTATTGACGAGTAATTATCAAACAGAGCATGATGGAACGAACCTGACCGTAAAGACACGACATTAAATAAGCTCAGCATGAAGGGCACAATAATGCTATAGATGCAACACAGCAGATGTTTGGTTAGACAAGAAACTTGAATCTATCTGAGATGTGGAATTAAGAATACTATTTCATCATAAGAGAGGTAAAGTTTGGATCTAGCGAGTGTTTGATGTATAATACAGAAATACTGATTTTTCTACACAAAATATGAATATTACAATCTTAACGGGATCGATCAGATTGGAGCCAGTTGACCAATGAAGGTGTGATTCCCAATTATATAAAGCTAGATCTATGCACTATCTACTTAATCTAACTCAATCTATCGCTATTGATTGTTGTTTTTTAGTTCGGTATGCGTTATCCTTCTGAGTTTGATTATAAGTCAAGAGCACGAAGCGTAATGATCGGACTACAGTTGAAATGACTCCGAAGTTCCGTAGGAAAAATGAAACCACTAAATGTTTGAAAATGATAGGAATAAACAAATGTTAAATATGATCTAACTGACCACATGTAATTACAGACAAAACTTTTCATAGATATTTGAAGAATTAGAACAAGATCTCAACTTCTCAATATTTAAAAAAGGTAATAACAGATATCGATTAAATACACAACAATGTCATGGTATTCACAGAATTGATGATAACGGTGCAATGTTCACGACACAACTTGAGAATTAGAAATAACACACTCGTAAGAAAACGCACAAAGAGCATTGTATCATCATAACTAGACAACCTACCAAATATTGGATAACATAAATAACTCACCCTATCCACGATGATTAGTTATTTATCACAAATAAAATACATAAGGCTACTCTTTGTGTATGTAAGTTTGAAAATTTGGACAAGCATCACAGTATAGTAATACCAACCTTTTATCTCATGATAGATCTATTAATAGATACTATTACAATTTTTAGTGAATTTTCGTCAAAGGTTACAATTAATATACCTAAATCATATCTGTGATATATCATTTTATGAACCTATTTACATAACGAGTGTAGTTCTTTATATCCCTACTGAGACAGTAGTCTGTTAGCTTATTACTTGCTAGCCACATATCAAGAGTGAGTGATGGAATTACTATCTGTATGCTCTCAAAGACATAAAAACAACATCTACCGCTAAATCTATGAACACTATACTATGACTAATTAAAGACCAATGTGTACCTATAGGAAAGTAGTAAAATGCTAAGAATGATAGATGTTTGTTTAATGTGTCTACTTTTGTTGTCGTTTCTCCTTGATCTGGCTTCGTCTATTAGGCCGGAGTGATCACAAATTCGTTACGGGAAGGAAGGTCATGCTAGAATATAACTATTTGTCAACTGCGGTTTTTGTAGCGCCACTACATTCATTTGAACTCCTCGGTACTTTTCCACGTTGCTTTCAGATTGTCCTAGTCTCTAGGGCTCTCCCCTTTACCTCGTACTTCTTGAGATGCTATCACTGACTATATCTTTCTCTAAGCTACTTCGTAATATACTGCACAGGAACGATAAATACTCAGCCGGGTCTTGTTGTATGTATCTCGTCAAATACTTTTCAGACTCTAACTATGATGTGTCTGCGAGAACGTTCATGCTATTCTACATCTTAACCCACCAATATTAGTCAACAGTACACAAACTATATTTCATCTAAATGGCATACACACCACAACAAAATTATATCACTGCTATAAAAGTATAGGTAAGGACTGAAAGAATTAATCTAGTGTAGACTTTTATTCGCTTACGACTTTATTTGGAATATGATTTTGTAATGTGTAATATAATCTGACAATGTCAGTAATGCTTTCATATACATTCAATTTTAACATATGTTGATCCACAAATTGTCATACGATAATATTAGTTATTGTATGTGTGATAGGGTAATAGATGACGAGAAAAATTAGCATGCGATTATATTAGTATATCAAATAACAAATTTTTTATCACTCATATATGATTAAAATTACTTGTTGAGCACTAAATACCAGGGGCAAATTAATAGTACTTTTTGATGGTGAAGAGGTGCAATTGAATCATGTTCGTAAAGCTAAGTACAACCAACATTTGCGTAAGACCATCATATGTGAAGTGTTATGATTCACGTGTATTTGACAAGTCAAGGATGAGAGGGTGTGTGAGACGCATATGCTATATCACAGTATAATTGGTGATACAAGAGCAATCATTAATGTGTGAAAGTTCATCGAGGATGCTACTCAATTAAGAAAAAGTATTTCATTTAATTAGTTAAAGAATTTACAATAATTTACAATTTGTAACCTTTTGGTAATAGAAAAATGCGGTTTGCGGAACAAAATAATTCTTGAAATCGACAGATTATGGAATGCGTAAAAACTAGTAAGCATAAAAACTAACATTTGAGAAGAAATTAAAGGCTAAGAGTATACTAGAATGATGTTGTGTGGACAATTATCGCTGCAAATGGAATAATAGCATGATATCCTTAATCGTCATTGGCTACATCTCATACCTGTCAGTCGTCCATTCAATTCTCATTACTTATGATCTGCAGAGATAATTGAGACATCACGACCTTCTGCTCCAACCTTCTCGCAATCGTTATATTGTTCAGTTGTACTTGACTCAACATGTATCATATTAATGGTCATATTATAATGAGGTACAATGAATTTGTATCTCATGTTCTTCTCTCTCTCATCGGACGGCGTTCGTCAGATATTTAACAGACTGGTTCTGATAATCTCTTAGCCACCTTCTATATGTTTTGCCGATCCGTGTTGATACGTAATCGTCCTTCTATCATGTTTGCTTTCAGAACTCCAATTACAAACCATCCTCCTTCTCCTCTTTCTTGCTTCCTTCTCCTCCTTTGCCTACTTCCCATATGAAAACGCTGCCCATAGTGAGTATATCATCTAATACGGTTTTTGTCTGATGCTGCTACTTATATGTTGAGTGAACATATTTGGCCATATTAGGCTAATCGTGGAATGCGAAGATGTTTTCTTTAGCTCACAGAGTTATCAGTGTGAACCGACATTGACACTCTGACTGTCACCATACATGGGACCAGGATACTCTTCATATCGCTTCAAGCAAAATCTCGAATCTCCTCACTTCGTACTTCTATCCTACTTCTTGGAAAAAATCGGATCGAGATACCTATCGCAAGACGAATTCAGCTCGCTTGATGAGTACACTATGATGGTTTCGGGTAGGCTGCTTCGTCGACGACACACGTATCTAATGTATACAACGCCGACCATCTGCTTGACTCTGAATGCTGAATATATTGATCTGTGGCAATAGTATGTTATGAAACGTACAATACATGGGTCCTTGTATGATAGAACGTACAATCACTAATGAACTATTTTTCAGAAAAAACCCAGATGTATATATGAAATGGTATGAAAGTGTGGAAAATCTTGTGTACACTTGAAATGAATCGCATATAATAAATATTACTCGTGAAAACTCATTGGAGCCGTAGTAGACTTTTATGTGTGTAATCTATAGCGTATATTCCCGTAAAGTCTATCCACTTTCCGATTTTAAACTTCTAAATCCACTAATTCCTCACTTTTTCATAGGTCTACTTATTAGTTTCTAAATTTTCGCTTACGTATCACTATATGTTCATCGTATGCAATGGATCCTATAGGAACCCATTGTAATTTTTATGTTTCGAGAGATTTTAAAATATTTATTATCATATCGCTAGTTTAAATCCACAATATCAGTATTAATTATTATTTTGCTTCTCTATTGATATATTCGATTAAACTACGCTGGTATTAAGTTCCTAGCTGTCATTCACAAGGCCTCCAAGTTTCACCTGGATGTCTATCTTTGATCTATGCTTAGATATTTTGTATTTTCTTCCAAATTTGTTGTTTATTATCTTTGCCTCGTATATAGTGAAGTGATATGCTACGTATATGGTTAGGGACCTACTTGCTAATTATAGGACCCTACTTCTTTTCACACTGAGCGTTCGGTATTACGTATTGCTATCCGCTACTCTTAATTACAGATCACACATCAGTTCTTGAATTCCTACAACGCATCAACTACTACGTGTGCAACTGTTCAAAATGCTTACTAATCCGTCAAGTCAAATACACACACATCAAAAACGAAAAAAATCATTATTTTCAATGAATGACATGATCAATTCACAAATCAATGTCGCTCAGTGCAATTTAGAATCGTCACACAAATAACATCATACATCAACACACAATAAACATTTCTACGATACATAATACATATAATCTATCGATCGTTTTCTTTCTTCACTCTAAACCTCCAATGTTTGCGACCCATCTCAGTCGCTTACTTTGAGTCTCGTTTTCCTTGCTCTGGGCGAATCCTAAGTACAAGATTGTTGAGGCTATTCTGCAATCTAACTTTCTCTTTCTTTTTATCTTATTTTTTTCGATTTAATATAGGATACGGTTTCATTCATTTGCGATGCCTGAGATTTCAAGTGCGCTGTAAATTCTTCGGTTTTTAGTCGGGTTTACGTATATCGCAAGTGTTTTAATCGTAATTGTTAATGCTGAACGATCCTCTTTTGTTGTGATAAGTGACTCAATTGTGAGGAGCAAAGCTTTGGATACACTAACTTTTTCTTTTGCTTTGTGTTGTGTAGCAATCAAGGTAAGTTATTACATATATCACTTTGGAGTGATTTTGATTCTGCATATAGGTTATTTGTACATATGGAGTAATTGAGCCATTAATTTCTTTTGCATGTGACGCTTTGTGATTGCTTAAACATACGCGAAATTGTTTTGTTTTATAAAAGTGTGCTGATGGAGTGAAACATATAGGAGGGGAAAAAGCCAATTATACTGTACGAGCCGATGCATCAACGGTTGGCTAATCATGGACCGTTGATTCGGTGGTAATTACACCCGAGCGATTCTGTCGGTATCGCTCGGAGCCGGGTGTCACCTGACATATCTTCTTATTTGCATCGTAATTTCGGTCGGTCTTAGGCGAATTTCTGTAGTAGTAACTAAGGAACGACCGGATTTTAGTTTCCGAATAAATTGATTAATTTGAATTGGTGCACAACAATTAGGCTACGTAGGAGTATCGTGCATCTAACTCATACCACTCTTATAGATATTTTATAATAGGCTAAAGCGTTTCCTAAGGAAAGAAATTGTAAGTTGTTGCTACTTTTTTCCACATTCAACGTGGACACTCGAATGAACACAATTGAGACTCGGCGTCACGAAGGCCGCTAATATGCGAATGCGAATTGGGTCAAATATGCTCACGTTCCGTACGAGGATGTCACTAGTGGAAACATAGCTATAAGCCGGCTCACAGTAACCCCTTGATTTCTTGTACCATCTGCTCAATGTGCTTAGGTTCAACCAATATACAATTTTAATTTGTAACCAATACATTTAAAAAGTTGGTTACATATATGATATTATTTTGTAACCCGATAATAAATGTTGGTACAACTTAAAACAATTTTTAAAGTAACTAATCAACAAACTATGAGCTCAAATATTATACATTGCCTTAGATTTATTAAACAGATCTTAATATATACGAATATTACTTTTGTTGGCTTAACGGTGAGTATATTACA
>SNQN01000999.1:22567-37811 GCA_008642245.1 Bassia scoparia
GTCAAAATATGGCTCACATGCATATACACTTTAATTTTAATTTTCATTTTAATTTTATGAATTTACCAAACTCAACCTCCCTCTTTCACCATCTCACACATGACCATCAGTATTCCTCCATTCACGCATTCACCATCAACCTCCTCACGCATTCACCAAAATCACCAAAATCAACTGCTCACACGCATTCACGCATTCCCCTTCTTCTGCTCACACGTGTTCCCCTTCTCAGATCATCAAAATCAACTGCTACTGCRTCCTACCGTTGTTCTGCGTTGCCGCGCCTTGCCACTGTTTTGYCGCTGCGCTGCCGTGCCCTGTCGCTGCTTTGCCGCGCCCTGCCGCTGTCGCTCCCTCCCACGAATCTCACTGCCATTGCAAGGTTTGTGCTCCTCTCACTATTGTACTCTTCGTTCCCATTAATCTCTCTGCCATTTCATTGCAATTGTGCTCTCTATTTCATTGTAATTGTAATTTATAATAAATTGTAATTATGGTCGATCGTACCCATTAATCTCACTGCCATTTCATTGCAATTGTGCTCTCCATTTCATTGCAAATGTAATTTCTAATAAATTGTAATTATGGTCGAATTTCATTTTACTTTTAATTATGGTCGAATTTCATGATTTTTTTGTTCAATTTATGACTTTAGTAAGGTTTGCAAAAAATGGGAGTTTTCACGGTTTATGGGACCTTCTCTCACCGGTTGGTCGTCGAGTTTCCGTCGAAACTCTCGCCGGTAAACACCTCGTAATCGGTACTTTCTCTCCCCTACATTTTTGTCTCATTCTTTTCGAATTCTTCAATTTCAAAACCCTAATTTCTGTCAGAAATTTAACTGAATTAAATTCTATTTAGATCCTAGCATATGGATGGTCCAATTCATGAAGGCGATGCGCGATGAAAGAGGAGAAATGATGCRAAATGCTCAATTGCTAGGGTTTTTTCGACGCATTTGTAAGCTTTTGTTTCTTCGTACGAAGCTTGTCTTCGTGTTTGATGGCGGAACACCTGCTTTGAAGCGGAGAAYTGTGATTGCGAGAAGAAGACAGAGAGAGAATGCTTAGGCGAAGATTCGTAAGACTGTTGAAAAGTTGCTCTTAAATCATGTAAGTTAGTTTAGTTTTTGTGTTGATTTTTTTTGTCGTTGATTGTCTATCTAATTTATGTTAGAATAGACTAATACTGGTTTAACGAGGGGCACGAAAGAGATGGTCATGAAGATTATTCCTGGCACACTAGCCGAGAAGGGATAAGAAGATCGAGTCGGATTTCTCCAAGCCGAGGATTGAAGGTGTATAAACAGAGGTTTGTGCTCTCCACATAAGAGTTTTGTCAATCTCAACAATAATAGAGTTGTGCTCTCTCACATAAGAGGTTGTGCCTCTCACAATAAGAGTTCGTGCTCCTCACGATGGTGCTAAAAAGTTTGTGCCTCTCTCACAATGAAGAGTTCGTCTCTCTAACGATGGTACCAAAGTGATTGGCTCTCTCACATCAAGTGTCATAGCCTCTCAATCAAGAGTTGTGCCTCTCAAATAAAGAGTGTGCTCTCTCACATCATGGGTTGTGCTCTCTCACATGAAGAGTTCGTGCTCTCTCACGATGGTGCTAAGAGTCTTGCTGCTTCTTCACATAAGAGGTTGGTGCTCTCTTACAATGAAGATTTTGTGCTCTCTCACGATGCACCAAAGAGGTGTGATCTCTCACATCAAGAGTTTGTGCTCTCTCACAAGAAAGAGTTGTGCTCTCTCACAACGAAGAGGTGTGCTCTCTCACAACGAAGAAGTTGTGCTCTCTCACGATGGGCTGAAAGAGTTGTGCTCCTCACATAAAGAGGTGTGCTCTCTCACAATGAAGTGTTCGCGCTCTCTCACGATGGAACCAAAGAGTTGTGCTCTCTCACAACAGCCAAGACAAAATTAAAGTTAAAGACATGTGCTCTCTCACAGGAGATAAAACGAAATTAAAGCTAAAGAGGTGTGCTCACTCACAAGGCTAAACGGAATCAAATGTTGAGTCCCATGTTTTAAGTGATGACAAACAGTTGCAAGAACAAGCATGGTTTGATGATTACAGCTGGTCTGAACAGTTGAAGATCTTTTGGTCACTTGAAAGATAGTGACATGTATGCTAAACAAGTATATTGTGCAAATTGCTATATGTGTTGGCATACAAGAATTCCAACTATTGAAGTAAGAAAGTCCTTCGAGACTCAAGAAGATCAATCTATTATGAAAGATCAAGGAAGCTTCGAGAAATGTTGAAGAACATGAAGATAGTCTTAGGATAGAAATAATCTCCTATTGTATAAGTGCATAAATGTGTTTGTTGAGTGCTATATATTGGTTGATGGCATTGGGCTTTAAACTTTCTCTCTAGAGTTGAAGGCAACTAAACAAGTGTTGGTTGACTTTGACCTCCACATGGAGAACAGTTTACTGTTCTCACAACGCGGATCTCTGTCGTGCAAGAAAAGATTTTTGGAAAGTTTCTTAAAACGATTTTATGGAAATTCAAGATGATCTGCACTAGTGGAAAATTGCTATAAGTAACCCCTTATTTGTAACCATCATGCTCATTGTTGGTTACCTATTAACTTTTATGTAACCACTTTTAAAAAGTTGGTTACATATGTTTTATTTGTAACCATCACACTAATGTTGGTTACAAATAAAATTTAAAGTAACTATCAAAAAATTATGAGTTAAATAATTTATTTTAGATTATTAAACCATTATATGTAACAATATTACTTGTTTACCTATTATATTAGTCAAATATTGATTGGGAACACATGTCTAATTTCATTTCATTAATTTCAACATATTAACCGGCTACTGCTCACGCTGTCACGCACCATCTACGCATCATCTCCCTCCATTCCACAAAATCAACTCCCTCACCCATTCACCAAAATCGCCAAAAATACACCCATTAACCGGCACTGCTCCATAGCCTTCTTCTCATATCTTCCTCCATTCGCCGGCTCTACTCCCTGTGCGCACTCGCTACTACGCCGCTCCCGCTCCCGCTACTGCGCCGCTGCCCGCCGCGTCCTACCTGCTCCTTTCACGAATCTCACTGTCGATCCTCCCACTCTCCATTTCATTGCAAATTTGCAAGGTTGGCTCCTTTCATTTTACCCCTAATTAATGGTCGAATTTCAAGATTTTTTGTTCTAATTAGTGTTTTAGTAAGGTTAGGTTTCGAACTATAGATTTTCGTTTCATTAAGTTGTAGTATGATTTATGGTTTCAAAATTTCGTTCAATGATGTTAAACTCTTATTTTCAAATGAATTAAGTCATATAGTTTTAATTTTTAGTTTCTCTCTTTCTTATTTCACAGTTTATCAAGAATTAGTTGTCCTTGTCTTTATCCTTGTGATCGAGGAAAGAGCGGAAGAAGTCTGCAAAGGGAAAGAGGAACGACATGACGCCATTTTGGTATTTTCTCTCTCTTTTACTACTTCCTGATGATATTTGATTGATAATTAGGTTTGATTGTTAATTGTAATGGTGTTTCACACTGTAAATTGGGGTTTGGGTGGTTTATAATGTAATGTATGTTATTTGATGATGATTAGAAGTTTAATACTTGATTACTAGGTGTTTCATGTGATGATTGGGTTAAATGGTGGTTTTTTTTTAAAGGCAATTCCAGTTTTTTCCTTAGATAAAAATCTAAACTTTTGTTTTAGGAAATATGTTGATATTTTTTGTTTGTTGTTACA
The DNA here is from genome assembly GCA_008642245.1 of Bassia scoparia. Classification (NCBI taxonomy): domain Eukaryota; kingdom Viridiplantae; phylum Streptophyta; class Magnoliopsida; order Caryophyllales; family Amaranthaceae; genus Bassia; species Bassia scoparia. The sequence goes on from SNQN01000999.1 coordinate 26,306, forward strand.
AAGAAACTTTGAATATTGTGGAAATAGTTGGTACTTGCATTTCTTACACACTATTTAGTTAACCTGGAATTTATGTATATATATGTTAGTTGAACATACAGAAGAGAAAGCATCAAAAGTTTCTGCCTACTTAGTCACGTTCGGGCTTATAACCTTATAACGAGTTCTTGGTTCTTTAGTGAAGTGCATAACCAAAATACATGTTTCCAACATGCATCCTCACATCTAAATTTCAGGAATAAAAGAAACTTCAAGGCAATTGATGGCAGAACAAGAGCTACATTGGCTCTAAGCCCAGTTCAGCCAATGAAGTCCGCTAAGAAAGTAGATTGTCTTAGTGTTTACTTTTTAAATACCCCTCAATAGAGATTGCATTGGATGAACAAATACGAAGAATATAATATTTTAAGATTTTTCTACTCTGTAGGATTGTTATGATGTTATGGATTAATGAACATAGTATATGTGATGAGAAACTTCCTTTTCCTAAGGTGCGTGATATACTTGGAAAGTAGACGATCTCATGGATGGGTTTGGTTGCATTTGTGGTACGTTGTGAGAAATCTAGTAGCAGCTTGTATATAAGAGCACCTGACAATTGGAATTTAGAACAAAAGTATATATTACAGTCCAAAATACTGCACCATATATTTGTATTTGAACATTTGTGAATTAATATTCTTGTGAAAATACTATATATACTCTTTCTGAAGTAGTCCGGTGTCCTTGCAGGAAATATAAGTATTGGATGTTTCAGTTGTGAAGAACTATCGTTCCGGATGTATTCTAATGTCTACGTCTACGCTTCAGGTTTTACCTGTGTTTGAGCTGCTTTCTTCTTCCCTTTTTTTTTCCCTGTTGCTTAGCGAGTTGTACATCTTTGACTGTTCTCAACAATTCTTTCTTTCGCTTTAAGATGAAATCACACAACCCACAAAAATCTCACTATAAATGAAACTATAAAAGTGGTTGGTCTATGCTGATAATGTATGCATATTATAGGTTACACTAGGAATATCCCTGTGGCCATGCAATGAATTCCACTTATTAGCGGTGCATGAAGTTGTTTCATTTGGGTATGTTAACGATCTTTCTTTTAATCAGAATTATCCTATATTTGAGTTCCTCGTTCCCCCTTCCCGTTTGGTATACCTCCTGAATAATTAAGCAGGAATAGTCCTTTCGTGATTATTCAGATTTATCCTGCTTGGAATTACACATTTACACTCCTAGTGAATATGGACGTGTTGTCAGATGGGTGAGCCTCTGTTTTGGAAGAAAATCTAATTCATTAAAAACTAAAAAGTATATACTGTGGAATATGCGATCACTATAGTCTGGAACTGCTGCTGATAAGGTTTACTAGTGGAAAAATTGCTATAAGTAACCTCTTATTTTGTAACCATCATGCTTCATTGTTGGTTACCATTACTTTTGTAACCAAACATTTAAAATTGGTTACAATATTATTATTGTAACCATCACATTAATGTTGGTTACAAATAAAATTTTAAGTAACATCAAAAAAAACCATGAGTTACAATAATTCATTTAGATTATTAAAACCCAATTATATGGTAACCAATTTACTTTGTTGTTTACCTATAGTATTTTCCCGAAGGAGCAGAAAAACTCAAGCTCTTGACTTGAGTGGTCACAATCAAATTTAGAAACAGTAAACATGGCACATCAATGGTAAACTCCAATAAGGTTGGGGGCTTGCAGCATCACTATAGTCTCCACACATTCAATTGACTCTACATGGCAAGGTCACAGTTCGTTGTGAGCTTTACATTGACATAAGGGTTCTCATTCCAGCAACACGCTCTCTGCCCGAGGGAGCAACAAACTTAAGTTCTTGACTTAAGTGTACATCTTCGTTACATGACAAGCCTTAAGACAGAAACTACTTATGCCCTACAAGTATTGCAATGATCTTTGCACCACCACTCGGAGTCATTAGGGACTTACAACAAAAGAAGTAAGCTCCTTACATTTAAAGCGCATTCAATTTCAGCAAATCAAGTACCTTGTGCGCTTCTTATGCCGAGAACATGCTCGCCACCATGCTCGACTAATGTCATGCTCTCCAACAAGCAACAAACTCAAGTTCATGACTTGAGTACGTCAGCATCGTGTCTCGGCATATCAGAACTTGGGGGCTCATAGCGGAAAGGGATGACCAGCAAGCGGCCCATGATCACTCATGAAACACTACACATGGAAGGGTCAATGGAGATTCAGCAAAACACTAAGTCCAAGTCCTTGCCGACCTTTAAATTACAACAAGTGCAAATCATCTCAACACCGTAAAAAGGCTCCAGACGTTAAAACTCCCATCACCGCAAAGGTTCATCTACAACACCTTCACAATGCAAAGAGGCCCTTCTTTGTAATTCATGGGATTACCATTGCACTAATGATAGCCACGCAATGCCTCTTTCAACACAGTTTGCAAAGGAAGTTTTCACCTCAACATGTCGGGGGCTTGAGCCCAAAACTTTAGTCAAGAAGGCTCTATCTTGCATGTATTTCAAAAACTACATTAACATGTATTTGCTTCATTGACTAAGTGTGTAATAAAAGTCATTGCATAACACAAAACATTGCACTATAGTCCTTGCATACTATGTCTAAGCTGAGTTGACGTTTGAGTCCATAGTCAAAACACAAAAGTTGCAAAAGAGTCAAGTCAATGCATCATATAAGTTGCATTCATAGAGTTAGTAAACTCACAAAAGTGTCATTGCAAAAGTCAAGTAAGTCAACTCAAAGTTAAGGAGTCTAAGCGAGTCCTAAAACAAACAAATGCAAAGCTAGGGTCCATTTTCAATTGACGATTTTTGCAGGTACATCGCCAAGGGGGCTAATCCCAAAGCGAAGCTAATCACATCATCACTAGCATCTCACAACTCATGAAAGTCAAGCTTCGTCTAAGCTAAAGTCCTGCATCTCACATCAGCAACGGGTCAAGGTATACACATATGCATTAGGCTCCTGGCCTAGCAAACAAGGATTGGCTTCCTGAGTCAAACACAATGTCCTAGGGGGCTGGCTTCTAGACATCWATTGGCTCTGCACTAAGTGGACATTAATACAAGTGCAGGAATGCCCTATCCCTTTTCAAATTCAAAGCATCAGCATTATAAGACGTCTTGCCATGATAACCATGCATTTGCAAGGAACAATTACCACAATCCAAGGAAGAGCAAAAGAAAAAGTTAAAGCAAAGAATCAAAATCAGAGAATCCCTAGTCGAGGTACAACAGATCCCAGCAATAACTTCAACAGTACACAACATTAAGTGAAAAGTCTTTCTAGATGGCGTAGTCGAAGGAGAGATAAGTAGRCATAAGCAGATCAAGCARGCACCAGCAAAAAATACCATTATACGCTATCGTGGCTATACGCGACGTTAAGTTTCCTAGAAGGTGGCACCGGAAAGGAGTTAAGCAGGCATAAGTAGATCAAGTAGGCACGAGAAAATAGTTAAGAAATTTTCCTTGACGGTGGCACCGAAAAGGACTTCACCAGGCATGAGTAGATCGAGTAGCAACATTCTCCTAGTCAAAAGCACTGAAGAGGGGGTAATCTTGGACCGAGGGGCACGAAAGAGATGGTCATTGAAAGAGTATTCCTGGACACTAGCCGAGAAGGGATAAAAGATCGAGTCGGATTCTCAAGCGAGGATTGAAGGTGTATAAAAAGAGGTTTGTCTCTCCACATAAAGAGTTTTGTCAATCTCAACAATAAGAGTTGTGCTTCTCACAATAAGAGGTTGTGCCTCTCACAATAAGAGTTCGTGCTCCTCACGATGGTGCTAAAAAGTTTGTGCCTCTCTCACAATGAAGAGTTCGTGCTTCTCTACTGATGGTACCAAAGTGATTGTGCTCTCTACATCAAGTGTGTCACTCTCTCACATCAAGAGTTGTGCTTCTCTCAAATAAAGAGTTGTGCTTCTCTCACAATCATGGGGTTGTGCTCTCTCACATGAAGAGTTCGTGCTCTCTCCACGATGGTGCTAAGAGTTTGTGCTCTTCTTCACATAAGAGGTTGGTGCTCTGCTTACAATGAAGATTTTGTGCTCTCATCACGATGCCACCAAGAGGTGTGATCTCTCACTCAAGAGTTTGTGCTCTCTCACAATGAAAGAGTTGTGCTCTCTCACAACGAAGAGGTGTGCTCTCTCACAACGAAGAGTTGTTGCTCTCTCACGATGGTGCTAAAGAGTTTGTGCTCTCTCACATAAAGAGGTGTGCTCTCTCACACATGAAGTGTTCGGTCTCTCATCTGATGGAACAACAAAGAGGTTGTCTCTCTCACAACAGCCAAAGACAAAATTAAAGTTTAAAGACATGTGCTCTCTCAAGGAGATAAACGAAATTAAAAGCTAAAGAGGTTGTGCTCACTCACAACGGCTAAAACGGAATCAAATTGTTGAGTCCCTATGTTTTAAGTGATGACAAACAGTTGCTAGAGAACAAGTACAATGGTTTGATGATACAGTCTTGGTCTGAACAGTTGAGAGATCTGTTTTGGTCACTTGAAAAGTGACATGTATGCTAAACAAGTATATTGTGCAAATTGCTATAGTGTGTTTGGCATACATAAATTTCCAATATTGAAGTAGAAAGTCCTTCGAGACTCAAGAAGATCAATCTTATTATGAGATCAAGGAAGCTTTCGAGAAATGTTGAAGAACATGGAAGATAGTTCTTAGGATAGAAATAACTCTCCTGATTGTATAAGTGCATAATGTGTTTGTTGAGTGCTCATATTATGGTTGATGGCATTGGGCTTTAAACTTTCTCTCTTAGAAGTTGAAGGCAACTAAACACAGTTGTTGGTTGACTTACTGACCTCCATTGCGAGGAGAACGTTGTACTGTTCTCACAACGCGATCTCTGTCGTGCAAGAAAAATTTTTGAAAGTTTTCTTAAAACATTAGTTATGGAAATTCAAGATGATCTGCTACTAGTTGGGAAAATTGCTATTAGTAAACCCCTTATTTGTAACCATCATGCTCATTGTTGGTTACCTATTACTTTTTATGTAACCACCTTTTACAAAGGTTGGTTACCATATAGTTTTTATTTGTAACCATCACACTAATGTTTGTTACAAATAAATTTTAAAGTAAATATCAAATAAATTATGAGTTACAATCAATTTATTTAGATTATTAAACCATTATATGTAACAATATTACGTTGTGTTACCTATTATATTAGTCAAAATTGATTGGGAACACATGTCTAATTTCATTTTCATTTAATTTCAACATATTACCGGCTACTGCTCACGCTGTCACGCAACCATCTACGCATACATCCTCCCTCCATTCACACAAAATCAACTCCCTCACCCATTCACCATAAATCGCCAAAAATGAACACCCGATTTAACCGGCACTGCGTCCATTAGCCTTCTTCTCATATCTTCCTCCATTGCCGGCTCCTATCTTCCCTGTGCGCACTCGCTACTACGCCGCTCCCCGCTCCCGCTACTGCGCCGCGTGCCGCCGCCGCGTCCCTACCGCTCCTTTCAACGAATCTCACTGCGATCCTCCCACTCTCCATTCAATTGCAAATTTGCAAGTTTGCTTCCTTTTCATTTTACCCCTAATTATGCGTGAGATTTCAAGATTGTTTTGTTCTAATTGTGTTTTAGTAAGGTTAGGTTTCGAACTATGATTTTCGTTTCATTAAGTTGTAGTATGATTTGAATGGGTTTCAAAAAATTTTCGTTCAATGATGTTAAACTTCTTATTTCAAATGAATTACAGTCATATAGTTTTAATTTTAGTTTCATTTTTTTATTTTCACAGTTTATAAGAATTATGTTGTCCTTGTTCTTTTATCCCTTGTGATCGAGGAAAGAGCGGAAGAAGTCTGGCAAAGGGAAAGATGGAGACGACATTTGACGCCCATTTTGGTATTTTTCTCTCTCTTTACTACTTTCTCTATGATATTTGATTGATAATTAGTGGTTTTGATTGTTAATTGTAATAAATGGTGTTTCACACTGTAAAGTTGCGGGTTTATGGGTGGTTTATAATGTAATGATGTTATTTGATGATGATTAGAAAGTTTATACTTGATTTGACTAGGTGGTTTCATGTGATGATTGGGTTAAATGGTGGTTTTTTTTTTATGAAGGCAATTCAGTTTTTTTTCCTTTAGATAAAATCTTAAACTTTGGTTTTAGGAAATATGTTGGATATTTTTTGGTTTGTTGTTTATCAAAGAAACTTTGAATATTGTGGAAATATTGGTACTTTGCATTTTCTTACACACTATTAGTTAACCTGGAATTTATGTATATATATGTTAGTTGAAACATACAGAAAGAGGAAAGCTATCAAAAGTTTTCTTGCCTACTTAGTCACGTTCTGGGCCTTTAGTAACTTATAACGGAGTTCTTGTTCTTTATTGTGAAGTGCATTCAACTCAAAATACATGTTTCCACATATGCATCCTCACATCTAAATATTCAGGAAAAAAGAAACTCTACATAGGCCAATTTGATGGCAGAACAAGAGCTACATTTGGCTCTAAAGCCCAGTTCAGCCAATGAAGTCCGCTAAGAAAGGTAGATTGTCTTAGGTTTACTTTTTAAATACCCCTCGAATAGAGATTGCAATTGGATGAACAAATATGCGAAGAATATATATATTTTAAGGATTTTTCTTACTTCTGTAGGAGTTGTTATGACTGTTATGGATTAATGTAACATAGTTATGTGATTGAGAACGTTGCCTTTTCCTAAGGGTGCTGATATCTTGGAAAAGAGAGATCTTCATGGATGGTGTTTGGTGCATTTGTGGGTTACGTTGTTGAGAAAAAATCTAGTAGCGCTTGGATTAATATTAAGGACCAACCTGACAATTTGAATTTAGAACAAAAGTAAATTACAGTCCAAAATACTGCACCATTATATTTGATTTGAACATTTGAGAATAATATTCTTGTGGAAAATACTATATATGACTCTTTCTGAAGAGTCCGGTGTCCTTGCAGGAAAATATATATTGGATTGTTTCATTGTGAAGAACTATCGTTCCCCGGATGTATTCTAATGTCTACGTCTAACGCTTCAGGTTCTTTACCTGTGTTTGAGCTGCTTTTTCTTCTTACCCTTTTGTTTTTCCCTGTTGCTTAGCGAGTTGTACATCTTTGACTGTTCTCAAAGCAATTCTTTTCCCTTTCCCGCTTTAAGATGAAAATCACTACAACCCACAAAAATCTTCACTATAATATGAACTATAAAAGTTGGTTGGTTATGCTGATAATATGCATATGTATTAGGTTACATAGGAATATCCGTGGCCATTGCAATGAAATTCCCTTATTAGCCGGTGCATGAAGTTTTGTTTGCATTTGGGTATGTTAACGATCTTTCTTTTTAATCAGAATTATCCTATATTCTGAGTTCCTCGTTCACCCCTTCCCGTTTGGGTATACCTCTGAATAATTATATGCAGGAATGTCCTTTCGGATTATTCTCAGATTTATCTGCTTGGAATTACACATTTACACTCCTAGTGAAATGGACTGTGGTTGTCAGGATGTGTAAGCATCTGTTTTGGTAAGAAATCTATCATTAAAAACTTAAAAAGTATATACTGGTGAATATGCATCACTATCAGTCTGGACTGCTGCTGATAAGGTTTACTAGTGGAAAAATTGCTATAAGTAACCCCTTATTTGTAACCATCATGCTTCATTGCTTGGTGTACCTATTACTTTTGTAACAAAACATTGTAAAACTTGGTTACAATATGTATTTTGTAACCATCACATTAATGTTGGTTGACAAATAAAATTTTAAGTAACATCAAAAAAAACGATGAGTTACAATTAATTCATTTAGATTTATTAAAACCAATTATATGTAACCAATTTACTTTGTTGTTTAACCTATAGTATTGTCAAAATATGGCTCACATGCATAATACACTTTAATTTTAATTTTCATTTTAATTTTATGAATTTACCAAAACTCAACTCGCCTCTTCAGACCATCTCCACATGACCATCAGTATTCCTTCCATTCACGCATCACCATTCAACCCTCCTCCACGCATTTCACCAAAAATCACCAAATCAACTGCTCACGCTTCACGCATTCCCCTTCTTCTGCTCACAGTGTTCCCCTTCTCAGATCATCAAAACACTGCTACTGCAGTCCTACGCCGTTGTTCTGCGTTGCCGCGCCTTCCACTGTTTTGTCGCTGCGTCTGCGTGCCCTGTCGCTGCTTTGTGCCGCAGCCTCGCTGTCGCTCCACCCACATCTCACTGCCATTGCAGGTTTGTGCTCCTCTCCTATTGTACTCTCGTTCCATTTAATCTCTCTGCATTTCCATTGAATGTGCTCTCTATATTTTGGTATTGTAATTTATACATATTGTAATTAGGTCGCATCGTACCCATTCATCTCCACTCCATTGCATTGCATTGGGGCTCTCCATTTCATTGCAATGTAATCTTACTTGTATTATGGTGAACTTCAGTTTACTTTTAATTATTGGTCCAATTTCATGGATTTTTTGATTATTTATGACTTTTGTAAGTTTGCCAAAAATGGGTTTTACGGTTATGGGACTATCTTCTACCGGTTGGTCGTCGAGTTTCCCGTCGAAACTCGCGTCGTAACACCGTTCGTATCAGTACTTCTCCCCCTACATTTTTGTCTCATTCTTTCGAATTCCTTTCATCTTCCATTTTGTCAAAAAATTTAAACTGATATATTCTATTTAGATCTAGCATTGGATGGTCCCTTCATGAAGGCGATGCCGCGAGAAGAGAGAGAAATGATTGAAAATGCTCAGGCTCGGTTTTTTCGACGCTTTGAACTTTTGTTTCTCTTCGTCGAAGCTTGTCTTCGTGTTTGATGCGGAAACACTGCTTTGAAGCGGAGAACTGTGATTGCGAGAAGAAGCAGAGGAGAATGCTTTAGGCGAAGATTCGTAGAGTTGAAATAGTTGCTCTAAATCATGTAGTTCAGTTTTAGTTTTGTGTGGTTGATTTTTTTTGTCGTTGATTGTTTATCTAATTATGTTAGAAAGCACAATACTGTTATATACGTGAATTATCCTCAGTTTCGCCGAGTTTTCTTGTTGAAGGTTTTATTAAATAAAGGAATTTGGGCTTATTCATCATATTTCGAGATTAGGTTCAAAGTCTCTAATTATTGCTTCTTGAATGAGATGGGGTTGAGTTTTAATCAAGTGTGGTTTGTGAAGTCAAGGATATTTTTGGCTTGTGAATTGTGTTAAGTCTACATTGTCTGGAATTGATGGCAAAAGTTATCACGTACCTCTATAGTTTGAGAAAAATATTTTTTGATGAATGGAGATTCAGGTTTGGTTTCTTAAATTGGGACTGGTTCGTGCTACCATGCTACTTTGGGATATTCTCTAGTAGCATCATGATAAATTTTTGTGGAGTTGTGATTATTTTGAGAGTTTAGCTTCTTTGTAGTTGCGCAATCATTAGATCCACAAGGTTGCCTTTTTGGAAAGTTAACTTGGGGAGTATTGAGAAACTTGGATGTTAGGAGGATTTCTTCCCCTGATTTGTTTTTACTAATACTAGTGGCAATGGCAACCTGCATCTTAAGCTATGCGAAAGAGAATAGTTTATGCTCAATTTTGTTCAAACAGAGAAGATTTGGAATGAGGCTAATGGAAGTGATAAATATCTTGCTCTACACTGAGAAGTTTCTGATTAGTATTAAAATGTGTTAGTGTTATTTATGAGATCGTATGATAGAATGATAATCTTCATTGATTAATTTGTGTTATTTAAGTTGATAAAGACCAGAAGTAGAATAATAGATTTTGTATCTATGCACCATACAAGTTTCTTTTATGCCAAAATGTAATTTAACATCACTGTAACATTGTTGAAGAAAGTGAGGATCCTCACCAAAGGCCTAAAGCTCCTGTCTAAAGTTTGTTGGAATAATAGTTTTGGTATTGTTAAAAGTCTCTTAATCTCTCCTCCGTTCTCCTTCACATCATTCTCTTCATGTGCATCCGTTAGTTTGCCAATTCCTCTGATGCTTCTCATTCACTAGGAAGAATGGAGATTATTGTAAGCGTTTGGGCACTTTTGGTGGATTTAGGCTTTGATTGGTTGGTTGTTTGGCACTTTGTAACATAACCTGTTTAGGTATTGTTTCTTATTTCAAGGGTAGGATGATTATTCAATTTGTGATGTTTCGATTTGTAAATTCATCTCATATACATGATCAAGGATTGGATTTACAGGAAGATTGATGATGGGTTGTTAGAATGGGAATATTCTTTGTATATTATTTCGTAGATGAGTGATAACATTGCCAAAGAAGACATGATGTTAGGTTGATACTCTAATGAAGCACATCTTTGTTTAACTTTATGATGAACATCCACAACGTGAATTCAAGAAAAAGGTTTTGGGATGGCGGATAGCGCTATTTGTAATCAACCTGAGGACATGCTTGGTCTGTGCCTTGTTGGTAATATGTGAAGGGGTATTAATAGTCAAATTGAAAAAATGGTTATGATGTTACAGAGGATGAGGTGGGGATATAGGAAATAAGCTAGCAGTGGTGTATTAATAAGAGAGAGGGGGAGAGATTAATACCTTARTAATATGGTTCTCCCTAGTCCCTACATCCCAAATTATGCACAATAAATTTTACCTGAAGAGTCAATGTGTGATAGGTGTAAGTGGGGTATGATTTTATGGAAAAGTAGACATGATATGAGTTAGTGGTATATTTTTTATTTGAGTGTAAGAGGGAGTGGAACCCTTGTTTTACTGGTGGGAAGAGAGATTAAAAAGAAAATTTGTGGGGCATCTCAAATATTGAAGTTTABTGAATATTTTGGGACAGATGAAGTTTAGTGATTATTTTTGGGAGTTATATTTACCCATGACCACACTAGGATAACAATTACCCCCAAAACGAGGGTCATCATGTTCCTCCCTCCTTTAATCCCCCTATGCCATCAGGCCCATCGCCACCTATTTTTCCTTACAACCACCTATATAACTACATCCATCCTAATTTTCTTATGTTTGCTGTAAGTAGTCTTAGTATCCCATTGATGCATCAATCCTCAGCTAAATTTTTTCTCTCTCAACTTAGTTGCTACATGCCTACAATAATCATTAAAGTGGAAAATTGAGGGGGGAAAAAGTGGGCTTGTGAAAGTTGGACCTAAAAAATTATAGAGAGGATTCTTGAAAGATGAATTATTGCAACTGATTGAAGGATATTTTGAGTTTTTAAAATACTTTATTTTTTCTTAATGTTTTTTACTTCTTAATGTTATTCAAGCTGATTATTTGAAGATGATATTCTAACTAATGTAAGGTTTTTAGTAATGAGAATTCCTTTTTGTTTTGTCAAATTCTCATCTGCACCTAAGTTTCATTTTTGGGGAATTTGTTAGAGTATAAATTCACATTTCTTTCCTTAATATCAAGGCCAGCTTGCATACAGAACTCATTTG
>SNQN01000999.1:49608-72358 GCA_008642245.1 Bassia scoparia
GTAACTGCCACAGAGGTAACCATCGATGATGGTTACCTAAAGCCCAAAAGTGATGGTTACCTATGACAATTTTTCCACTAGTGCTTGTGAGAATATATGTTTGGATATATGGTAATTACTTGAGATGCAATTAAAGTAACATAAGATATTATATCATCTTGTATGGAATAATATCTTATGGGACTTTCCTAAAATATAGGGAATAGATATATCTTTATTTATCTCCTATATTCTAGGGTTGGAACACAAGTAATTGCTAGGCCTTTGACTATAAATATCCATGCATATAGACTCACGTAAATAGTTCTCTTCACGGTTTTTAAAGAGTTATTTTTTARAGAAAGAAAGAAAGAGAAAAGTCTTAAGCCTAAGATCAAGCAARCACAATTCATACACACGAGTGCACAAAAGATTTGAAGATTTGAGCGTTCATATACTCTTGTAAACTCATTGAGTGAGTAAATTGAAAGATTTGCATTGTATTGAATCACCAACGAAGGGGTTGGTGATTGGGTAGCTTTTGAGAGTTCAMTAGCGAGTGCTTGTGAGTTCAAGTACGAAATCAGCACACCTGGGTTGAGTGTGGGGTGACATTGTGTGTGTGTGAGTTCACATAAATTGTGTGAGGGTTGCTTTGATTATTTCGGAGTAGATTTAATAAAAGTAACTAGGGTAGGAGAACGTAGCCTAGAGTTGGGTGAACCTCGTTAAATTTGGTGCATCTTTATTATTATTGCTCGATATCGTTCTACGTACTGTTCAACACTTATTCCGCTGCGAGACCAGTCTAACTAGTCTACTCTACTAGAACAGTCCACAATCGAAAATTTTTAATAGGCACTCAATTCACCCCCTGTTGAGTACCTTCAGGAAACCTTCAATTGGTATCAGAGCCTAAGCTTCTTGTATGGTTAACACCTAGAGAAGTTGATCATGAGAACTCAGGAGATGCAAGCAATTGGATACGATAGCAAAACTCCCAAGTTCAATGATAAGAACTATGCCTGGTGGAAGAATAGAATGCAGAACATCATCATGGGCATTGACTATGAATGCTGGATGATTGTGAAGAACGATCAAGCCATGKTCAAGAAAATTGACTCATCAGGTGTGGTTCCTGTGAAGAAAGAAAGCGAATACATAAGCACAGATTACAAGACACTGGAGAAGAAAGCTAAAGTCATGTCCATCTGATAGGCTTGTCGAGTGCCTATCAAAAGTACYTATTAGAACTAACCTGCAGCTAGTKGTAACAGGATCGTATCCACAACTACTACTGATTAACTGAATTAAAGCATCTAAACTGATAAAAGAAATCTTGGTTTGTGATTGTATCGAATTAAGACTAATGAAAGCGAAGAACGATGATGATTAAACTATATGATTAACGAATCTAGGACTATGGTTCACTATAGCAGTAATTAACAGTTTTTGGCATTAGCAATTCATAACAAGGCATAATCAAAATAGGGTCAAATCTCTCTCGAATCAATTGAACCATAGAACTACTCCTAACCGTATCTCTCGACCTAGGAAAGTCTCGTTCTACCTATTGACGTTGATCTTGTGCTAGGTCTCAATCGCTAGATCTAGAGACTTGTGACTAATCAAATTAAGCAATTAAGTCGGGCCCTACGAAATTGATTAACATGAAGAACAATCTAAAAGGAAATTGATTAAAAGCCAAGTCATGAATCGAGTCAAGCCAAATACATGTCAATCATATTGCTATAGATCCCCAATCGCCCTAGRAATTGAACTACTCACTCATATTGAAATTAAACATGATAATTGCAATTGGGGAAAACATAATAAAAAGCATAAACGAATTAAGAGCAATACTAGAAAAGATTAGAGGATAAATAATTACCAAAATTGCAATGGGAATTGATGAATGATTGAACTTTTATTGAATCTCAATGATGAATGATAAACTAGGGTTATCCTTCTCCACAATACATAATTCAGTTTTCAAATAAAATCAAATAATGAAAAGTAATTTACAAAATTAGGATTTCTCCTCTGAAATACTCTTGTTTATTTTTCTGAATTAAAAGAGCTGCTAAATTAAAAAAAATGCCCTCCTCATTAAAGCCAAACAAAGCAGAAAACAAATCGCCCAAACCGGACGCAAACCGATCAGTTTGAGTGAACCGATCGGTTTGACCTGCTAAACCGATCGGTTTCAGTTGCCAACCGATCGGTTTGAGCTGGTTCTTCTTGCTTAGTCTTTCTCGCTTAATCCACGCCTCATGCTACTCCCATGAAGCTCCATAGTGTGTTTAATCATCCCAAAATCGATCCAAAAGCTATGAAAAGATCCTAAAACTAATCGAAACACTAAATACACAATATTAGTAGCAAAAAGGCCTTAAGGAGGCCAAAATCAACTAAAAGGACAAGAGAATGAGGGGGGAAAACCATACAATAATCCAATACATCACCATCCTACAACAAGCCATTACAAAGAACGATACCAACAGGATCTCAACATGTCAGTCAGTCAAGGAGATCTGGGATACCCTAGAACTTGCATATGAGAGTACCAGCGAGGTAAAGTGTTCTAAGATTGATTTACTTATGTCAAAGTATGAAGCTTTCAATATGAACAAAAACGAAAAAATAAATGATTGTTTTGGACGCTTCATAATTTATGGGAAGTTACTTCCCTTTTACTTCCACTTCTTTTACAACTGGCAAATCATTCACTTTCCATAACTCCTTGCATATATCATTATATATATATTGCCTCTTCTTGTTCTTCTCTAATCATCACAAATCAAACTCATTACTCAGAAGTCTCTATTTCTCTTTCTGAGTCATCTCGATTTTCGTGTCAAGTTCGATCAAAGCAAAATTATGTGAAAATGGGGAAGAAGGCAACTGGAGGTAAGGGAAAGGGGAAAGGAAAGAAGGCAACAACTATGATTTTTAGATATAAAATTTTATAAAATATTGTACGCTTGGTGGTGGTGGGTATATGTTGGGAGCAAGGGTAATACGGGAAGTTCATACGAAAAGTGGACTTTGATTCTAGTAAAAGTGGATTTCGAATAGTAATCCTCCATTTGAATATATAGTTATATCTCTATTACATAGGGGGAGGATGGTGTCACCCTATTAAAATACTAAAATGCCTTTGATGAAATTAATCAAGAAAATAAATCAATTGAAATCATACCGTCTAATTTCTTTGTTTAAGATTTAATTATATATTTTACAATGAAAATATGATAACATTTTTATATATAAAATACTGTACGCATCTCGTGCACATATGGCTAATAACATAATGACTCCTGACAACGTCAGGGTCATAGAATAGTGTTTGGGACTTTGGGGAAAATAGTGTTTCCACTCTCCACCACATGAAACTATACTACTCTCACCTCAAAATAGAAATTTTGGTCCCTTGGAAAAATACTACTGTAATCAAAAACTGATAAAATCCGGATCGCAATCACACAAGCACCCCCAAAAAGCTCGCACATAACAGTGAAAAAGTCTAAGAAGCACCCACTAAAACGTCACCGTTTCATACATTAAAAATACACACCCTCCCATCCAACCTATATAGACCACACACTCACTCTCCCACACAAACCCTAGTCTCATTTCCCTCTTTCTCTCTCCCCCCTCTCTCTTTCTCTCTCCTCCTGCATTTTTTCTTCATCAATGGCGTCGCGTAGACTCGCCAACTCCTTCGCACGCACCCTCCGCAAATCATCCCGCCCTTCCCTAACCACCYCAAAGGCGGGCCCCACCTCACGCGCCACCCCACGTGGGTACCTCCTCAACCGCGTCGCCGACTACGCCGCCCAAGCCGGCGCCGCGCCGCAGCCCTCCGTGTCCGCCTCCCCCAAGAGCACCACAGGTCAAGGAAAGATCACCGATGATTTCACCGGAAAGGGGTCGGTCGGATCGGTGTGCCAGGTCATCGGTGCCGTTGTTGACGTCAGGTTCACCGAGGGTCTGCCCCCGATCTTGACCGCTCTCGAGGTGCTTGACAATGAGACGAGGTTGGTGCTCGAGGTTGCTCAGCATTTGGGTGAGAACATGGTTAGGACTATTGCTATGGATGGTACTGAGGGTCTTGTTAGAGGTCAACGTGTTTTGAATACTGGATCTCCCATCACTGTAAGATTCCATTCTTCTCTTTAATTGTTTAATGCTTTTGAGCTTTTCGTTTTATTTTGGATTCGTATTGAAAAGGTTCGATCTTCGATCGTTTAGAATTTGAAATCGAAATGTGTGTTTGAAATCGGGTTTGGATTTTAGATCTGTTTTTGGATCATTGGATCTCAGTTTAATTTGTTGATGATTAGCTGTGCCTTTGTTTGATTTGTGCCATTTTCGGATCATCCCATGTTTATTTTTTTTTAGTTTTTTTTTCTGTTGTTAGATAGTTCATTTTATCATGATAAAGATTAAAACTTGGCTACTCACATCGTTGGCGTTGCTTAAAATCGCATGATTTAGTCGATTATCTGATTTTTCTGATAATGATAGTTGTTGATTGACTGACTTAAGTGTTTCTTTAGTCAATCGATGAAATGATAGTTCGACAGTGAAATTTAGTTTAGCATTTGTAGATATGAAGCTGGCAGCTTTTAGGATCATTTTTCTTTCAGGAATTATATACATTGACCTKTATTTTATGKGTTGCTTTTGAAATCTCATGGTTTAGGATTGTTTTTTGTAKCTTAATGATKTCAAGAGGCATACCTTTATGGCTAAAACCATACATTTACTTAGCATAATTGTTCTCATTTTGATAGCTTTTATTCAATGCTTATAGATTCCCGTTGGAAGAGCTACTCTTGGTCGTATTATGAATGTCATTGGAGAGCCAATTGATCACAGGGGTGAAATTAGTAAGTAGTGTACAACCTTCACCATCTCGTACTTCTTATATGACCAGAGATGTGGGTGTAAATGTGTTGACATTTGTGGCGATGCTTTGCAGAGACCGATCATGCCCTGCCCATTCACAGAGAGGCACCTGCCTTTGTTGAACAAGCAACTGAGCAACAGATCCTTGTTACTGGAATCAAGGTGCATATTGCAATATCTCTGCTATCTCAGTTCTGGGATTTTGTGATATTGGTTTCTTTTTTAGTTCTAGAGAGAGCTTTGTAATGTTGTTTTCTGCATGAATTTGGCTTGTCTAAGGTTGTCGATCTCCTAGCTCCATACCAAAGGGGAGGAAAGATTGGTCTTTTTGGAGGTGCTGGTGTCGGTAAAACTGTGCTTATTATGGAACTTATTAACAACGTTGCCAAAGCTCATGGTATGTGCAAAGTTTAGCACTAATTCCCCTTGGAATTTATCAGATGTCCTTAGAATTAATAGATTACTAATCTTTACTGCAATGATCAGGTGGTTTCTCTGTGTTTGCTGGAGTTGGTGAGCGTACTCGTGAGGGTAATGACTTGTACAGAGAAATGATGGAAAGTGGTGTCATCAAGCTAGGTGACCAACAGGTCAGCCATGTTCTAGCACCCTAGAATTTTCATTTGTACCGCAGGAAATTGTCTCACCCTTTTCTTTGAAAATTTTCTTCTCTAGGCTGAGAGCAAATGTGCTCTTGTGTACGGTCAAATGAATGAGCCCCCAGGTGCTCGTGCCCGTGTCGGTCTTACTGGATTGACTGTTGCTGAGCATTTCCGTGATGCTGAGGGACAAGATGTGTTGCTCTTTATTGACAACATTTTCCGTTTTACTCAAGTATGGCTCTCTCAGTCAAATTTCTTAAATTTATACTCCTGATTGTGCATTTTCCATGGTATGTTTCTTGGAATTTCTGCTGAGTGCTGACCCTTTTGCGGCTGATAACAGGCTAACTCTGAAGTGTCTGCTTTACTTGGACGTATTCCCTCTGCTGTCGGTTACCAACCAACTTTGGCTACCGATCTTGGAGGTCTTCAAGAACGTATTACTACCACCAAGAAGGGTTCCATCACTTCTGTCCAGGCTATCTATGTGCCTGCTGATGACTTGACAGATCCTGCTCCTGCCACAACTTTTGCTCACTTGGATGCCACAACTGTGTTGTCCCGACAGGTAACTTCAAAAAGGGTGTCAAATACAACAATGAAAGTAGTGTTTGTAGATTTTTCTCTGATATCTTTTCATTGACCAGATTTCCGAGCTTGGTATCTACCCTGCTGTGGACCCTCTTGATTCTACCTCACGTATGCTTTCACCTCACATTTTGGGAGAGGACCATTACGAAACTGCTCGTGGCGTACAGAAGGTTCTTCAGAACTACAAGAATCTCCAGGATATCATTGCCATTCTGGGTATGGATGAGCTTAGTGAAGATGACAAATTGACTGTTGCACGTGCCCGTAAGATTCAAAGATTCTTGAGTCAGCCGTTCCATGTTGCTGAAGTTTTCACCGGTGCTCCCGGCAAATATGTTGAGTTGAAAGAAAGCATCAACAGTTTCCAGGTGATTAAAATTGATCTGTACTGAAATATTAATGTTTTGTCATTGACAGTCTATTGGAATTTTGCCATTTAATCTCTTCTTTTAGCTTTTAGTTAAACAATTTATATGGAAAGTGGTTCTTGATTATATGAGGGGTTTTCTAATTTTGATTGTGCTGTAAAATTTGCAGGGTGTCTTGGATGGTAAATATGATGATCTTTCTGAGCAATCTTTCTACATGGTTGGAGGTATTGAGGAAGTCATTGCAAAGGCTGAGAAGATTGCCAAGGAATCTGCTGCTTAAGGAACTCGAGATAATTTGTTTTCTTTTTGACTTTTTCCTTTGGCTCGATAATTGCGAAAATAATTTTTAGTTAAGAATGGCTTTACCAGCTCGAGGAGTTGAGAAGGATTTTTTTGGGAAGCCAAATATGAACAAGGTTTTTACCATTTTGTCTTATTTATCTTTGATGCACAAGTGTGATGATACTCCRTTGAAGCGGAGCAGAGAGGGCTAGCCTGAGAGAGTACAATCAAATTCCCCCATCCCCCCTCAGCTCCCTGTCATTGAATAATGGGAGCAGGAGACAGATATGGACACATGTATATTTTTTGCTCTTTTTTCCATAGCCCAGTTTTAAATGGTCTAATTCCCAATTTCTTACTTGCTCGTACTGGCTGTTTGGGTGCCTGTTCATTTTTCTTAGGCTACAAGTTTGTTTCAATATTAAAATATTCACTGTTAAACGCAAAGGCAAGATGAATAGCAGATGGTTTAGTTGTAGTGGCGGTTATGGAATGTTGTTAGAGCAACACACTWACCATGTAACTTTGGCAAAATCTATGAAGAAACCTTGTTAATATGATATATTGATWTTTTCATGGTGTTTAACTAGTTGTTTCTCAGTGAACAAGAGACTTTCTGTATAGTGATGACCTGATGAATGCTTATTAGATGCTATATGGACAGTGGTTGTGTTCAGGTTAAAGGAGTGCTGATATAATTTTCACCGTTGGGGAGCTAGGTTGCATTGACATTTTGTSAAAGTACCTTAACCCTTATCAWGTCTACACCATTGCCTTTGTGGTCCATTGTGACTTCTTATGTTCCAACTTGGTGCAATGTTTAGACTTGGAGCCAATCAAAGTCTTACTCCTATTTTGTTTAGAGTGAATTTTGGAAAAGTTTGATTTGCAATATTCACATCACTAGTTAAAAAGATCAAGAAATGTGATGTTATTGAATTCATCTAAAACACTCTGCACGTTTTTTATACTTACACTATATAAATGGATGTATCAAATTACATGTAGTATATATATTTTAAGCATGTATACCTAATCAAACATTTAATAATATACTTTCAAATCGAATAAAAACCTCGAATTACATTTATTACCTTTCTTATGTTCAATTTATCTATTTACAACTTTCAATTAAATATTCTCCAACTTGCACATAATTCTATTATCATCAATACTCACCTAAAAATCTATAAAACCTGCAATGGTGCAAGTAAATAAAAATAGATAGAGTAGTAAAAGTGAGGGTAATAATAATATGAATTGGGTTCGAGCTTAGGGTTGCTTCAGCTTGAACTCGATTAATTAATATTTTGAGTCAATTTCGAGTTGGAATTTAGCTCAAATGAGTTGCAATTTAACCAACTCTGCTCGATTAATGATAGTAATGTTATATTTAATCAAATTATCATTAGTAATACTTGATTTCATGCTTCTATGAGTTTTTCGGGTCGAGTTATRTGTTTTTCATGTCATCAACACATCAAGTTTCGCTCGTTAGAGCCCACTCTAATGGAGCACTAATCGAGTCGATGTAGATACCTACATTTGTCCCTAACCCAATACGACCGATGATAAGACACCTCTTGCAACACACAAGCTGAATTGAGAGAGAGCTAGGCCTTAATAGATCCTAAAAAGGCAAGTTTTCACTACACCGGGCACGTTTCTATACACAAAGCACCCTTAAAAGTAAGTTTTAGTTTCAAAATAATTTTAACTTATTTTTAAACATTTTTCTAGAATTTTTCTAAGCATTTTTGGCATTTTCAACAATTTAATTGATTTTGCGATAATTAATTAAATTACGAAAACAATTCTAAAATTCACGAAATTCTAACACAATGCACTATTTTTTACAAGGAATTTTATGAATATTTTTTCATAATTTTTGGAGTTATGGAAAAATAGTTATGAATTTCCTAAGCAAAAACGCGCACCAGAGCAAAACGGCTCGTTTCGGGAGCTTCGGGACCGCACCCGAGCGTAGGGCCTGCTTGGATTGCTCCCYAAGATAGTCTAGGTTTATCCCCTATCTTGTCTTGCATGAGGGGCAACTTCAAACGCGCAGAAAATAATTTTCTACCAAAATTACACCAAGGCAAATAAGGTAAGTCGAGCAAAAAGAGGGAGCAGAAGAGCTCGGCGTAATTACGCCCATATTCATCCCAATTTTCTTCCTTTTTTAGCTCGTGCCTATAAAAACAAGAACCTCGACCTTCATTTGCATGAAGATTCACACCTCATACGCCTCACATTCTGCCCATTTCTCTCCTTCTCTCTCAAAACTCTCTCTCTTTCACATACAAATTCACAAAATTTTTTTGCATTTCAAATACATTTACAAAAGTTCTTTAAGGTTCTTAAGGGTTCTTCAAAGATTCTTAAGGGTTTCAAAGGGTCCAAGGCATCGTTCTCGATCGAAAGCACCGTGTTGCAAGGTAAGTTTGAGGCCAATGTCTCAATTTTTTAACACCCTTTTGCATGCTTGTTAGAAATTTGACTTTCTATGCAAATTAGCATGTAATATTGATTAACAACTATTCGACATGAATTAAAATCAATCTTAGGCACAACTTTTAATTCTTGTTGAATGCTTGCATGCTTGCAAATCACAACTATTATATGTCATAGACAAGATCGGCAAATTACATGTTCTCACGCTTAATAAGACTAATTCTTGGACAAATTGCCTTTTAGGCACCCTTTAATATGGATCTAAACAACACATGTCGCAACAACAAATTAGGCCTACATGCATCTATTTATGTTAAGCAACCCACATAGTAATTTGCATGCTTAGGGTTAAAACGGAAATTTGTTYATTGTTGTCTTTTTGACAATGGACTCGCAATGACCGAGTAGAGGCCGCTAGACGCRGGTGGGTGATGTGCACTACTTCACCCTTACCCTTGTCCCCTAATCCAGACCTTTGGTGCATTACCAAACATGGAGTCCTTTGCCTTGCTTTATGCAATTATAGGCAAGGCTTAAAACGGGTTCCGC
This sequence comes from Bassia scoparia, assembly GCA_008642245.1. Lineage (NCBI taxonomy): Eukaryota > Viridiplantae > Streptophyta > Magnoliopsida > Caryophyllales > Amaranthaceae > Bassia > Bassia scoparia. The sequence continues at coordinate 59,351 of SNQN01000999.1, forward strand.
ACCTTCCCAAAAGAAGTGCGGTGGCGACTTTCTCTACTCGTTTCGAGTATAAACACACAACTCCAGCCATACTCATGGGACCCTCTTGGACACCTGGACCTACCAGTTCGATAACGTAGCAACAAAACTCTAGGTGGCTGAACTGTTTCTTTTGCATATAGGGATCATGCTAGTGTGACAACGTGCTATGTGTTTTTAGCTAACTAAGGACCTTAGCTTTGYATACTAAACAACAAACGAGTCATGTAATAGTCTCATATAGACAGTGGTCATTCCTTAGGCGTCGTAATGTCAAAATGGTTGTAACTAGAATCGTTTAGGCTTTACTACTTTTTGCATCACACAATTGTAAACGAGTGCCAAAACTCGTGATTCGCCTTAAAAAAAATCTAACAAAAAAAGAAAAAAAGGGTTTGAATAAAAAAAATCCGAATTTTTTTTTCCAGAAAAATGAGCAAAAATAAAAATAAAAAAATATAAAGGCGGAAAGCGAACTTTTGGCGATCATGCATTTTCATTTTGAGTCAAGTCAATAGGCAAGGAATGATCACTATTAGGCCATTCATTGAGTTTAGTCAAGGAAGCAAGTCATGCTTTGTTTTCCAAAAACATCGAGTCTAATACACTCTCATGCAGGATTGAGTCATCTACACGGCAACTTCGTAGGTCGGCAAGGCTAGCTCRAGAGGAACCGCCGGTCCCTATTCCTTTGCCTAAAAGGATCGTTCAGCACTCCAAGTTTAAGTCTGTTGAACCCTAAGTTTTGATGAATGACACTCCAAACCAAGAAAGCAAACTCTATATGTTAATATCTAATATGTGTGTTTAGTGATGTGTTTAAAGGTTCCAAGTTTCAAGCAGTCTTAATGGAGCAAGGACATCCTTAGGAGAAGGAAGAAGTTTCTGTGACTTGATTGGAGCAATGGAAGAACTCAAGGAAGAAGTTCAAAGTCAAGGAAGGTTGAGTTCCTTGTAAAAGATGACTCGACATTGGGTACAGTAGATTTAGGGTTCTAGATATATTGTACTGCTTGGTTATAATATATGGAATATTGCTCAAAGGATAAAAAGGAAAATAAATATTAAGTTTGTGATTTAATCTATTAAAGAATCTTAATCCTTTATTTTGTGAAAATATATTTGTCTAATAAAACCTAGGAAATTGTATATATGATTTAATAAAGTCTTTTCATATAATATTAAAGATTGTTTTCTGTTAGAATATTTCTTAAAAACTATATTATATCTTTCCTTAATAAAAATGTTTTATCTTTGAAGATATGTTTTCTGATTAAATCGGTTTAATAAAAAGAAGAGCCATTAAAATAGGAAAAACGGTTATGAAGAAAACGTGTGATAACTAACTGAGGTTTTTAAGGGATTAAACGACTATTTCTGATTTAAGTAAACGTGGAGTGATGGAGCTTGCTGGTCAARTTCCACTGCAAGCATTACTCCTACAAAAAAGGGAGTAGTGTGGTAGTGGACTTACTGCTTGCCTTCTACGCACTTCATGGTTACATTATAAATACACTCAGTTGGAAATTAACAAGATACACCTTGAGCAAAGAATTCAATTAGAGCTTTATTTCACATTACTACCAAGCATTTAGGATTGTTTACATTGAGTTGTAAGTGCTTCTTTCTGTTGATTGAAGCGTGGGGTTGTGAGAGAGATTCATAGCCGAGGGATTTCATAGAAATCGAGTTTTAGAGAGTGTGACCAACAGAGGGTTGGTTACGAGGGTCAAGAAGTTCCTTGTGAACTGAGAACGAGTTCTTAGATTGTAATTAGGTGTTGCATCATTATAATAAGACGAAGTCCTGTGTTGCATCAGGCCACAGTTTTTCTCTCTTGGCGTTTGTCTTGAGGGTTTCTGTGTTTGGAAAAAATTCCCTTTGCTCGTGTTTCTTTGATAGTTTCTTTAATTCCGCAAAAAGTTACTTAATTCCTCAATACAATTCACCCCCCCCCCCCCCCCTTGTATTGTTCAGTCGATCAACAAAAGTCCCCATCCCCTCAGCTCCACAGATGAGGTAACAACATACGACATGCTAAAATGAGATTCACCATTGAGCTCTACAAACCAAGCTGTTTGCACTGAGCAAGCTAATCATCTAAGTCACCCCAAAGACCTGAAAGATGGTCCTGAAGGCAACTAACAGAATGCCTACTTTGAGACCACCAGAACTCGAGGACAATACAGCTAAGATCCTGAGAAATTCTCTGCTGCAAACTTGCCAAAGTTCAAAGCCGACTAACGATCCAGATTCACCTCAAGGGGTTTAGGCCACTATGGCTATTAAGGGAATTGATGCTGCTTTATTTCCCTAAGGTGTTTCCATTCACTAGATCCAGTTGTCAGAAATGGTTCTTTTCAATTCCCGACAAGGACATTGCTACTTGGGATGACATAACTCAAGCGTTCATGACGCGCTACCAAAGCAACATTCAAGCTTCCACCTCACTAAGGGAACTTGAAATCCTCAAACAAGAGGAAAAAGAAAGCTTCATCACCTACCTCGCACGCTGGAAAGAAACACCGGCCCAAATGATTAACCCTCCTGAAGAAAAAGAATTGGTGAAAATATTCATCAAGAATCTGTTGCCCAAGTACCGCAATMACCTTCGCTACTTGGACCTAGACACCTTTGACAAGGTCTACCGCATTGGGATTGAGATCGAGGATGACCTCATCAAAGAAGCAAAGAACAAGTCAGGAGGCCACAAAAAGAATGACATGACCAACCCATCTACGGAYGTGTCGAGTATCTATGATGTTGAAGCAATCAAGCAACCACCACACCATCGTCAGTACACTCCACTTGGAATAACCTACAAGCAAGCATTGGATCGCCTAAGTGCAAAGGGCTTCTTGAGCCAATCGGGCCAATTCCAGACCTCGCACCGGGGCAAAGACCCAGTATTGCAAATACCACCAAGGGAATGGTCACTCAACTGAAAAGTGTTATACTCTTAAGGACCACATATAAGATATGATCGATGACGGTCGCCTTCCTATCCCTCCAGGGGGTAAGAAGCCAAGCAACTGAAGCAAATCCATCACCCGCAGCACCCGCATTTCTCAACAATAAGGAGACATGAGCAAGAGTCAATAAAGTTTTAAGCATAGGTTGAGTCGGAGAGTCCCTCCACCTAGACATTAATTTTCCTTTTCCTTCTCTATTTTCGAGTCTATGTCAATTAGGAATTAAGTCTTGTCATCTCATGAGCCTTCCACAATAATAATTTTTTTTCTTTTACATTCTTTTCTTAGCCTTTCATGTGCTTCAACTTTGATGATGAAATGCTAATCAACACATGACCTCACAAAAACAAAAAAATGGAAAAATGAAAAAACAAAAAATGAATAAATTGGACATGCTCGAGAGGCTTTCCTTCATAGCTCCACAAAAATATCCTTCTCCCTCCATGCACCCTATCACAAGTACAAATCAAAGAATTGCAACCCCCTTTGAGCCTTCTTATACAAATAAAGACAAAAGAAGCTGATTTCTTTCACACCTACATCTTCCTACCCTCCATAGTGCCAAAGAGGCACAAAGCAAAGCAAAACAAAGTTGAAACCAAAGACAAGCTGTGGTTTAGACAATACAAATAAAAAAACGTCAAAAGAAAAACCTTCAGCAACAAAGAGTGATAATGTCTAGCCCAACTTCACACATTGCARAATCCCACAATGAAACTCAAAGAAAACATACATTGTAGCAAGTTTGCCAAAAGCCTCACACCCCACACCAAGCCTACATTACAACCTAAAAAGCCCTCTCCAAATGAGCATTGTCCAAGCCTAGCTAGGTCAATTCTCCACAAGGTTTCGTCCTAGGCAAAATGAGGCATCACTTGCACACACGACCTTACGAACTATGATCGGTCTGATTCCACTTGGATACGTAGATAGCCTTTTCCCAAGGTTCGACCAAATTAAAATAAACAAAGAGGGCATTTTCATCATCGCGTTAGTTTGATTTTTCTAAAAGTCTGAGGCACAACTTCTCTTTAGTCTAGAACTTGACATAGGCTCGAGTTTGAACCTACATCACTTAGCCAACCACATCAATCCCATCATCGTGTCACCCATAGTCACAAACTTGAGTCTTATTGTTTTGTAAATCCCTAGCCTTTCTTTCTAACCCTTTAGGACTCTCTTACTCATCCTAATGCAATCATGTAGTCAGGCTCTTGCTCATGTATTCAAAATTGCACATCAACCAGCTCCAGCAAGCTCGGGGGGGCTTTGCCTCAATAGTGTCATATCTAAGCATAAGGTCCACTTCTCAAAGTGTAGGGGGATTGCATCAACAAATAAGTCCTCATTACTTGTTCCTTTCCTGAAGGAACAGAAAAACTCAAATTCTTGACTTGAGTGGTCACAACCAAATTTAGAAGCATGAAACATGGTACATCAATGGTAACTCCAATAAGGTTGGGGGCTTGCAGCACCACTATAGTCTCCACACATGCAATTGACTCTACAAGGCAAGGTCACAATTCGTTGAGAGCTTTACATTGACATAAGGGTTCTCATTCCAGCAACACGCTCTCTGCCTGARAGAGCACCAAACTTACGTTCCTGACTTAAGAATACATCATGGCTAGCCTTAAGCATGCATCCAAAAGCAAATGCACCACTAATTGTGCCCAACAAGTTTTGCATTGATCTTCGCAGTACCACTCGGAGTCATTCGGGGCTTACAACAAAAGAAGCAAGCTCCTTACATTTGAAGTACATTCAACTTTAGCAGATCAAGTACCTTGTGCCCTACCTATGCCAAGAACATATTCATCGCCAWGTTCTTCAGCAAGCAACAAACTCATGTTCATGACTTGAGTTAGCACCATTTCTCGGCATATCAAAACCGGGGGGCTCATAGCGGAAAAGGATGACCAGCAAGCGGCCCATGATAACTCATGAAGCACCACACATGGAAGCATCAACAAGGAATCAACAACACAATAGATCAAAGTCCTTGCCGACCTTACAACTACAACAAATGCAAATCATCTCAACACCGCAAAAAGGCTCCAAACGTTAAAACTCCCATCACCGCAAAGGTTCATCTACAACACCTTCACAACACAAGAGGCCCGTAATCCAGGGGGATACCATTGCACTAATGATAGCCACACAATGCCTCTTTCAACACAGTTCGCAAAGGAAGTTTTCACCTCAACATGTCGGGGGCTTGAGCCCAAAACTTTAGTCAAGAAGGCTTTATCTTGCATGTATTTCAAAAACTACATTAACATGTATTTGCTTCCTTGACTGTGTGTTCAATWAAAGTCTTTGCATCCCATAAATCTTTGCACTATAATCCTTGCATACTAGGACTAAGTCGAGTTGACTTGTGAGTCCATAGTTACAATAAAAGCACAAAGTTGCAAAAGAGTCAAGTAGATGCATCATGTCTCATATCAGTTGCATGCATAGAGTTAGTCAACTCACAAAAGCACCAATGCAAAGTCAAGAAAGTCAACTCAAGACTAAGGAGTTTAAGCGAGTCCTAAAACAAACTAATGCAAAGCTAGGGTCCACCTTTAAGTGTAATTTTTACAAGTACACAACCATGGGGGCTAACCCCAAAGCAAAGTAAATCATGTCGTCGTGAGCATCTCACGACTCAGCAAAGTCAAGCTTAATCTAAGCTACAGTGCAACATCTCACATCAATAATGGGTAAGGGTATTTACGCAGGCATTAGGCTCCTGTTCTAGCAAACAAGGATTGACTTCCTGAGCCAAGCACAACGTTTTGGGGGGCTAGCTTCTAGACATTAATTGGCTCTGCATTAAATGGACATTAATACAAGTGCAGGAATGCCCTATCCCTTCTCAAATTCAAAGCACCAGCATTACAGAAGTCTTGCCATGATAACCATGCTTTTGCAAGGAACAATTACCACAATTCCACAGCAGAGCAGAATCAAAAGTCAAAGCAAGAATCAAAATCAGGGAATCTCTAGTCGAGATACAGCAGATCCCAGCAATAACTTCAGTAATACACAACATTAAGTGAAAAGTCTTTCTTGATGGCGTAACTAAAAGAGAGATGAGTAGGTAGCAACAAAAAAAAATCGCTATATGCGATCATGGCTATACGCGATCATGGCTATACGCGACGTTAAGTTTCCTAGAAGGTGGCATCAGAAAGGAGTTAAGCAGGCATAAGCAGATCAAGCAAGCACCAACGAAAAATATCGCTATATGCAATCGTGGCTATACGCGACGTTAAGTTTCCTAGAAGGTGGAATCGGAAAGGAGTTAAGCAGGCATAAGTAGAGTGAGTAGCAGCATTCTCCTACACAGAAGCACTGAAAAGGGGGTAATCTTGGACGAGGGCATCGAAAGAGATTGGTTATTGAAGAATATTCCTTGACGGTGGCACCAAAAAGGGGTAAAAGCAGACATAGACATGGATACCTTCTTGGACGGTGGCACCGAAAAGGATATGAGACARGCGTAGCGTTCTCTTGGACAGAAGCACTAAAGAGGAGGTAATCTTCGACGGGGGCACCGAAAAATATTTATTATTGAAGAATATTCCAGGATGGTGGCGCCAAAGAGGATTTAAGCAGGCATCGGCAGAACAAGTAAAGCAGGCAAAGGTTACGAGCAACATTCTCCTGGACAGAGGCATTGAAGAGGAGGTAATATTGGACGGGGGCACCGGAAGAGATTTGTTATTGAAGAGTTGATAAGTGCCAAAAATGGTCACATTTAGGCACTTATTTCTTCTTTATTTTGGTCAATATGTGTGTTTTCGATATCATTTCACTAACCTGTTGGTTAGTTTTCCACTTTGTATAGTTTTGCAAAGCTTTGTTCGTTTTTAGTGGTTTTTATAGGTTTTTCACTTGTTTTCTCTTCTTTTCTATTTTTGTACACTCAAATGCAAGTTTTGTGAATTATTTCAAGTTGCCTAGATGTGCGCATGCTAGTTTTAGGCCTTCCTACTTGTTGGCTTGGTTGTGGATGCTGAAGTTGAGCCTTAAGGCACTTGAGCTCTTGCTCTAAGACCTTCTTTGAGCCATATCTTTTTGCAAACTTTACATTTACAGGTGAGACTTTTTGCATTGGAAATTATACTTCGAGAGCTTTCCAACGGTATATTAGAAGTTGTAATCCGATCACCGAGCAAGAAGTTATGGACGTTCAAAGTTGAGTAGTTCAGCTAGTGGGTGGCCCGCGTATCGAGGTGGCCAGCGCGTGCATGGTACGCGCCTACAAATTGCCTCAGATTTCCAGAGAGGTTTTTAAGTGGGCACGCACTTYGAGGCGTGTCCCGCGCGTGGTGGCACGCGCCCGCAGCCTCTCCTCTTTCTTCTAAAAACTTTTTTAAGCAGGCGCGCATTTCGAGGTCGCCTGCACCTGGCCCGTGTTTGTTGGCCCGCTCCTACAGCCCCTCTCCCTTGATTTTCTAGAAGGATTTTGGAGCGTTCACGCACTTCGAGGTGGCCCGCGCCCTGGCCCACGCATCCTCAAGTGGCTCACGTATCGGCCCGCGCCTACGTGTCATCTCCGTTTCGTTGACTTTTTCGAYGTTTGACCAACGTTGACTTGACTTGGAGGAGTATGTGGAACATGTTGGAATTAGTAATGGCATACTTGTAATTTTGATGAGATTGTAATTGAGCCTTGTATATATAGTTTTAGGAGAGAGAAACAAACAAGTAAGTAGTGTTTTTAGAATAGAATTTTATATTGCAATTTCAGATTTTATTTTCTTTCAACTTCATCTTCTTCATTCTTCCATTAGAGAGGAGAAAGAAAGCTTCAAGTTCCTGGTAATTTTGCCCTAGTTTACTCATTTCTCAACCAATTGTAGCGAACTTTATATGCTTTCAATCTAGAATTTCAAGGTAATTCCATTTCTTGCTTTTGTTTTCAGTTTTAATGTTGTTTACTTCTTGTTTTTGCTAAATTTCGAATTTCTAGGTTTTGTTGGTTTAATTGTTTTTTTTTGTTTGTAAGTTCTTTTGTTGATAATTAGCTTCTACCTTTGTTTGTGAACAATTTGCTAGTAGTTTTGCTCATTTTGGCGTAGTATTGTGGGAGTTCTTGAATACCCGTTTTTGTTRTTTGCAATTACTAGTTTTCATGGCTATTTCCTCGTCTTTTTCCTTTGGTTTTGATGATTTCTTGCTTTTAAACACGGTTTGTGAGTAGATTAGTAGCTTAGGAGTGCTAGGAAGCCCATCTATAACTTATTTAGTGTCAAGATGATATAAAAAACTCATTCTAGGAGTGTTTTGGTTTGGCTCAAGGTTTTGGTTTGGCTTGGCTCAAGGTTAATACTTTTGGAGCTCTTCGTTTTTGGTTGTGTTGAGGAGGTTGGTTGGTGGTGTTCGTGAGTAGTTTTTCTATTTTTGTGAGTTTGAGTGTTGGTGGTGTGTATGGTGTTTTAAGTGGTTGTTTTGGGGATGTTTGGAGGTGTTTTGTTGGTTTTTGTCTTGATTTGGGGCCCTTAGTGTTATTGAAAGGGCCCCAAATTTTTGAAAAAAAAATTAAAATATCCCCCTTCCCACGTTTTCTTTCCCCCATTTTTCCTTATTTCCTTTTTCTTTTTCTTTTTCTTTTCTTTTTCCCCTTTCCCTTTTTCTTTTTTCCTTTTTCTTTTTCTTTTCCCACCCCCCACTCACCTCACCTCATGCCCCCCTCCCCAACTTCCCTCTCTTATTTTATTTTTCCTTTTCATTTTGTTACATTCACTCACACTCACTCTTTCACTTTCTTACTTTCACTCACAATCACACATTCATTCACTCCCAAACTCATTCACTCATTCATCTTTTTCAAACTCAAAAATACCATTTTTACTCATATTCTTCAACTTCAATTCATCACAACTCACTCATTTCTTCACCAAATCACTTAAAATTTTCACCAAATTTCACACAATTCAATCTCCTACATTTCCCCTCAATCAATTCTCAATTCCGGGCACTTTGATTTTCGTGTTTTTTTGCTTGAGGATTAGCAAGTCATTACAATTTTTGGTGTTCAAGCTTGGTAACAATCTCTAATCCATTCTTTTCTTCATTTTTGAGAATTGTTATAGAATTTGGATGCTTGGTTTGTTAATTTTTTCAAGTTTTTCCCATGATTTTTCAATGTGTTTAGGCTGTTAATTTGTTGAGTGTTCTTGTTTATTTGTGAAGTTTGTATATTTTTATGTGATTTTGGTTGTTTGTTCAAGTGAGTAAATATTTTTGAAGTGGATTTATGTGAATTACATGTAATTCAGGGTTTGAATTTGTAATTTACTCTTGTTAGTGTGATTGAATCTTGTTAGTTAGTGTAGACACCTAAAAATGTCTCCCCAAATGAGTAATCAATGATGAAGTATACCACATGTCGCAATTAATTCGAACTCGAAAATACGCAATTGAACTCGTAATGAAGCTCGAAATATGTGAAGTCACACTCGAAATTATGAGTCAAAGGTCAAATACAAGGCAAAAATATTTTCTTTCGGTTTTCTCGATAATCTCAAAGGTTTTCAAACAAGTTACGCTGGCGATTCTCATGCTTTTTGTTTTTCATCATGTTGTTCGTCACATTTTTCTGAATTCAGTATTTTTAAATTATTTTTTCTGATTTTTTCTATGATTTTCTATGATTTTGCAATATTTAAATACGCATGAAACCCCAGTACATATAATTCAGCAAATCGCCCGATGTTCTAGAATCTCCTAGATTATTTTTTGCGAAAGAGGGTTAGTAATCCGTAATCTTAGAAAATGAGACATATGGCAAAGAATTATTCGGAATTAAAATATTTGATTTTGGAAAAATATATAGCAGAAGCCTGCGTTTATAGCTCTAGGAAGCGTTATAAGCAAGCATGCGTATATATACTCTAGGAGCGTATTAGAGGTTGAGAGTTAGCGATTTTGGTACTGGTATTAGCGTTTGAGCGTATATAGAGCTAGTAAGCGTATAAGTCGATGTTTCTTCCTCGGTTAAATTGCTGCTTGAGGGGACTTTAATCCAAATTCATTTCGATCTAATAGCAATTATCAATTACCATACGTATTTGCATTCCTCTTTCATTACATTTTCATAACTAGAGTCTTTTGCGTTATCATCGATCTTTTGAAAGAAAGTTTAATTCGAGATATCATATAATCTTTGATTTTTCTGAAACATTTTGAGTTTTAAAATAATTATTACAATGTAGAACATTTATGTTATGTATTGTAGGTTATTTTATTTTCTAGTATAAATAAAAATTCCACCCCCATCTTTTTATATAATGGTCGTTAAATTTATTTATTATTTATTTATTTTATTTTTTCGGATATATGAAACCCCTAAATCATTTTTTCTTAGCCTATAACAAAAAAGAGTATGAAAATTGGATTGCATAAAAAATTGAGCGAATTAAATGAAATTTTGCAAAAATGTAAACTAAGCTAACTAGGAGTGGGCCGCACCTCGCGTATAGCGCGCGCGGTTGGTACACATAGCTTTGCGTGGCTTGAGCCACGAAACCGCACGTGAGTGCGTTGGGATGTTGTGTCGAGAGGTATAGGGAGTCCATCGTCCTAAAAACGGTTATTCACGGACGCCCGAATGTTGTGCAAAAACAATGCCCCACGTCCAATCAAGTAACCGTCGTGGGTTTCGGGACATGGTACGGATGAATTCGAGTACCAATCCGCCGCATGTAGCGGCCAATCCGCGTCATAATTGTAAATCCATTAAACACGATTTATTTGGATGCACAACAGACTTACATAATCGTGACCTTATTGGGCACTAGCTAAAGATTACTAAGGAGTTACTATATGTACAACGAAGACTTCTACAATGGACAAGTTCGGGCTTTATTCAGTACAAACTATATACAAAGGTGCTAGAAACCGGTGTTCCATGATTATGACTTTAATTGTATACCGCATAATTTCCGGTCTTGTTAAAACAATAAACAGTATGATAGAATATGTACAAGCAAAAACGAAAAACAATGGATTAGTAACTCATATAAGAAATAGTGTATTTTCTTTCACATTGTCCCTGCAAAATACCTACAAATGTTTAAAATAAATAAGGCAGTGTCCTTTGTTGAATTGCTATTTAAAGAACAAAGAAAACTATTTGCACACATAGAGAATAAATAATCAAGGTTAGCCAGAAAAAACGAATAAAAGCATAAAAATAATACTATTACATTTACATGAGACGACTCCTCAAAGTCAGGTCTACAAGTTAAATTACCATCCTAAAAACTACTAATAACTGGTAGTCAGTTAAAAGAAGTGAAAGAGAGTTAAGTGAGGTAATCATCAAATTAAATCCTTGTGTTTCGCAGCTATGTCAAACGAATCGAAGAACGCAAATCGTGAGGATATTGTGAAAAGAATTTGTGACCAGGAGACAGAAATGCAAATACGTTGTGAATTGACTGAGATATCTTGATCGTTAAAGTGGAAGTGCAGTTCTTGGAACGAAGTCCCCTCAAAGTCGCGACGGCAAAGCGACGTAGGGTATTATAAGGCACGGAGGAAGAAACTCGAAGCCTATATACGCATGCGTGATGCGATTCGTCAAGGCTCGTATACCACTACTAGCGAACTTACACTCGGTAAGTATCAGCTCCAGTAATCCTGGCACATATATATACGCAACCTCCTACGAATATTACGCTAGGATTGCGTAATACGACCAGACTTATATCAGGCCTGCGTAATATTTATCACAAAAATCTAGAATCACCTTATTATTCGAAATAATTCTTGCATATGTCTCGATATTATCTAAGATTACGATTATCCTAGACGCCTCCTTTCGCACAGAAGATATATTCCTAGAGATTCTAGAACCATTCCGCAAGTATTTCTAATTATTAGTATTTTTGCGTATTCTGCGTATTTTACATTGCAAAATTATAGAAATATAGAAAAATAGAAATATTTAAAAATACTGGAGGATTCAGAAAATGTGACGAACATGATGAAAAAAAGAATAAAAGCCATGAGATGCCAGCCGTAACTTAGTTGAAACGTAGTGAGATATACGAGAAAACGAAAAGAAAATTTTTGCCATGTTTTTGACTTTGACTCATAATTTCGAGTGTGATGTACTTTTCGAGCTTATACGAGTTCAATTGCGTTTTTCGGTTCGAATTAATTGCGACATGTGGTATAACTTCATCATTGATAACTCATTTGGGGAACATTTTTAGATGTCTACATAAATAAAAGATTCAATACACTAAAGAGTAAATTACCAATTCAAAACCCTGAATTACATGTAATCATAAATCATTCAAAAAATATTTATACTTGAACAAACAAAAAATACATAAAATACAACTTAACAATAAACAAGAACATAACAATTAACAGCCTATACAATTGGAAAAATCATGGGAAAACTTGAAAATTAACAAACAAGCATCAATTCTATACATTCAAAAATGAGAAAGAATGGATTAGAGAATTGTTTACAGCCTGAACACCAAAAAATTGTAATGACTTGCTAATCCTCCAGCAAAAAACACGAAAATAAAGTGCCGGATTTGATAAATGATTGAGGGGAAATGTAAGGAGATTGAATGTGTGAAATTTGGTGAAAATTTAAGGATTTGGTGAGAAATGAGCTGAGTTGTGATGAATTGAAGTGAAGAATATGAGTAAAAATGGTATTTTTGAGTTTGAAGAAGATGAATGATGAATGAGTTGGGAGTGAGAATGTGTGATTGTGAGTGAAGTAAGAAGTGAAAGAGTGAGTGTGAGTGTGTAAAAAATGAAAAGGAAAATAAAAATAAGAGAGGGAAGTTTGGGAGGGGGGCATGAATGTGAGGTGAGTGGGGTGGGAAAAGAAAAAGAAAGGAAAAGAAAAAGGGAAGGGGAAAAGAAAAGAAAAAGAAAAAGAAAAGGAAATAAGGAAATGGGGGAAAGAAAAGTGGAGGGGATATTTATTTTTTTTTCAAAAAATTTGGGCCTTTCATAAACACTAGGGCCCAAATCAAGACAAAACACT